>MU747869.1:18592-33335 GCA_026770625.1 Nicotiana glauca
GCCACTTTTAAAATTAAAAAAAGTACTTTTGGTGATAAGCAGTTTGTGTTTGACAAATTAATTTGAAAAGTACTTTTGAACAGTAATTAGTGTTTGGTTAAACTTTTAAAAAGTTCTTTTAAGTATTATTTTTTCCAAAAGTGCTTTAAAAAAAATATTTTTGGGAAAAATTACTTTTTCTACTCAAAAACTCCTTCTACTTCTATTCAAAGCACTTTTTTCTTTCTAAAAACTTGGTCATACATCTTAACTTTTACAAAAGTGTTTTTGGCCACTAAAAAATATACTTTTGGACAAAAAAAACTTGGCCATACAGGCTATGAATGAATTGCAACCAAAGAAAGACTTATCGGGCTCCCATACGAGTAAGAGGGATCCTCTAATAAATCACCTTCCATTTGCTAATGACATCATTTTATTTTCTGGTGGATGTAGGTATTCTATATACTTAGATATGATATCTATGTAGAATCTCTAGGTGGCCTGCAAAAATTATTATGAATAGGGGTAGAGCTGTTCTGATTAAGCATGTTCTTTTGGCTCTCCTAGTGCACCTCCTAGATGCTATTTATTCAAATTGAGAAGATGATGACAATGTTTTTCTAGGTAGATTAGCTAAGAAGAGAGATTTTCAGGGAGAATGATAGAGCTTTGGCAACCTTATCCAAAAGGAGGAGCAAACTTCAGGAAATTACAAGGCACTTGTAATGCGTTCACTGCCAAACAGTGGTGGAATTTCATGATAGGGCACTCTCTTTAGAAAAAGGTTCATTAAGACTAAATACTGTTAGAGAATCTAGCCCTTGAAAAAAAATTAATATCCAGGTCAATCCAGTCTTGGAATGCAATGTGCAAAACCAAAGAGAAAGTTGATATAAATATTCTATGGAATGCAGGTATAGTAGCGATAGACTTTTGGAATGATAATTGAACTTCCTTCCTGATGAAAGTAAGCCAGCTGGTAATCCTAAACTATATGAGTGTATTGGGAAAAATTGAGTTTACATATTGAAGTGATTGAAAGATGACGTGTCATGACACGAAGGCTGGTCAAAGAATGATGATTAGTAAAGAGGCACGAATTGCAACAGATACGAGTAGAGGCACAAGTAGAGGCACGAGCAGTTATTCAAAAGACTCAACGCTCGTACCTATTTAAATCCAAAAATCAAGGAGAATGAATCTAACAGCACAAGAGAGTACAAATACAATATTTAATAAGCATTAAATACTAAAAATATTAGAGAATCTATATTAAATTATAATGATTATGTAACGTAACATTTAATTCCTTTAATTATCTATAATGTCCTTATTATGACAAAGGTAAAATGTATAACTATAAAAAGGAGAGAATGGATCATTTGTAGGGACATAAAATATCAACTGAATATACTGATTTACTTTGTTTTCTGCTATCTAGCTTATTGTTATGAAAACCAATTTCTTTTGTTCATTTTCGATTATCAGTAACCCGAGTTCTTCTAAAAATAAAGCTTTGACTGAAATTTTACTTTTTGGTTAAACAAATTGGTTTTGTTACCGGGAATCTGATAATCTATTCTTTCTTAACCTAAACTTTTTTGTTGCATCAACAACCATGTCAAACGTTAAAAACAACAACCAGGGAAACCAAGTAAACTAAGAAAAACATCAACTCCGGGGGAATTCACAAGATGATCGCACCCCAATTCCTTCTCCACAAAGTTCCCCTCGGCGGTCTTGCGAAGGCACTCCAGACGGATCTCATTCAAATGAAAATGCTCAATTTGACAACTATGCAGCTATTAATGAAGCTTTGCAGAAGCTAATCACTCAACAGGTCAATAAAGCTCTTGAGGCTTTTGCTAGCCAGGTACCTGTTGCACCATAAACACCAATTCCAAATAACAACCCTTTGGAAAACCCTCGTTTCGGGCTTGCTAATTTAGGCAATGGTGGAATCCCAGTGAGTCACGAGATGGAGAACTGGGTAATTTAGTCAATTCTGATTTACAAAATTTAGTATTAACATTGCAGAAACAGCTCAAGGAGCAAAGTGACCGCATAGAGTAAATACCTGGAGTACCGCCTGTAATCAAAGGAATAGATATGGACAAATATTCACAACAACCTTGGAAGCCAAGTGCTACTCCTCTCCCTATTCCAAGGCATCAACAGGTACATTTATAACTCGTTGAACCTACTTATGAGCATGGCTGGCATTACAGACGCGAAGCGTACGCATTTTTGCGATGACTTGTCCAGGGCATCCAAGGAGATATTGGGGATTACCCCTGGCAGCCCCGTTCACTCGTCTGAGGACATCAACTCTGCCAAAGGCTCAGATACTAAGGATGAGGATGGCAACGGTGCTACAGGGCCCATGACTTTGGTGCCTTTCAGACCGGATGATGATGACCCCAGCACTGTTGGGAGAGTGGACTCTGATTAACAGGGAGTTTTTCTTTTTACCCTACTCCGTTTTTCATTTTTACTTTCATTGAGGACTATGCATAGTTCAAGTGTGGGGTGGGAGGAATACTATCGCTGTTGTAGTTGTATATTTTGTATTAACTTGTTTTGTTTTGTTTCTTTCAGTAGTTCTAGTATAGTCAGTCTAGTTTAGTATTAGTTGCTTTAAATGAAGAAAAAAATTTGAAAAGAAGTAAGGTTAGAAATTGGGGAGTAGCTTTTGAGTGGAACCATGTAAGGACCCGTTGGTGCACTAAAGTTGAATTTAAAGGATACTAGCCGATGAACTTTATTTTAGGGAGTGTGTGAAAAAGAAAAAAAAAAGAAAAAGAAAAGAAAAAAAAATAATAGTGAAAGTATGTAGAAGAATAAACACCTCCAATTCTTATTGATTTGTGCTAGTGAAAAAATAGAGAAGTGCTTAATTAAAAAAAAAAAAACTATGTTGTATCTGGCAAGTTTGGTTGAGAAAAGTATGTGCTTGATTTGTAAATGTAGTGTATTAAAGTGCTTAGGAGGGTTAGCCACTATTCCTAAATGTATCCTACCCGCCCCTTAGCCTACATTATATCTTAAAAATCCTAATTGATCCTAGATTTGGCTAGTTTAAATTAGTAGAGATATATACTACGAGCAAGCTTATGGTACGACCACGGGATGCATATGAATTCTTTGAGAGAGAGCGAATTTTGTTCAATTGTGTGATGTCCTTAATCTATATTCAAAAGTATGTTTGAATGTGTGGACCAATTTATACTCACTCTTTTGTTTGTTGGTGAGGGCACATGATCTCATGAATGATTGGTAATGTTGTAAACTTTCTTGTTGGGTAAGTGCATGAATTGAGGGTGCTTAGTAGTTGCAAGTCCATTGTTGAGGTTGGGTGGTGACAAATAGGTTATTGGAAATCATTGAATTGAAGTATTATACTTGGCTATGCTTAAATGGGAAGAATGTAAATTTTTGTGTGTTCATGCTTGTGTGTCGGTATTGATCGTGGTCAAGGGTATAATGTGTGTTTTAGGTTAGGGTGCTCCGCTATGGTAGAATTTTGTACGTAGTTGGGGGTTTATTAGATTGTCCAATTGCTCGAGGACAAGCAAGAGTCTAAGTGTGGGGTGTTGATGTTTGGCTTAAAGTATATATATTTCTATGTATAAGCCTCATATTTTACTCTTGTTTCGTAAATTTGGGATGTTAAATGCTATGATTTATATTAATTTGAAATTTTTGTACTTGTAGGAATGATTCAGGAGCAAGTAAGGGCGAAACATGCAAGAATCGAGCTAGAACGAACAAAAATCGAAAAAGGGCCATTTGGGCGCCACAGGCAGCTCCTGGCACCACCTGTGGCGCTGGAGATAGTATCAAAAATATTTGGGTGCTATGGAGGGCGCCTGAACGCCGGGCTGGGCGCCAGTTACTCGAATTCTGGCCTATTTCGCCCGGGATAGGGTTTATTTGACTCTAGACCTATCCAGCACGTATAAAAGGAAGACTAAGCCTAATTTTATGAAGGGAGACGCACTTTGGAGCAAAAATACACGCTAGAAACATTGAGGAGAAAGAACAACTCGAAATTCTTCATCTTTTCCAGTATTTTAAATTAATCAAAACTTATGCAATTGTTTGACTACATCATGAGTGGCTAAACACCCATTGTTCCGGGGTTGTGATTTAGCCATGAATATTGTTATTTGACATTAACTTAACCTCGATTATAATTCACCAACATATGGTTGTTTTTTCAATTCTGTGTTTAATTGTTTAATTGTCTGGCCATCAGTTAGGTTCTATTTACTATCTATGCTATGTTTGGGAAAGCCGTATTTAGATAATAGAAGAATTGAAGAGAGCATGATCTTAGCCCTTAGGGGGAGCGGATTTATGGATAGGATAGGAATATACCTAGTTACCATGCTTAATTAAATATCGTAATCTTAATGCGTTCTTAATAGATTGATTTCATAGGAATATAGGTGTTAATCTATTGAGAATATGTGAGTAGTACTTCGGGAGAAGGCTATGAGAGCATCTATCGATTAATTAGCAACCATGAGTGAATTATATGAAAGGGATAGCTAATTAGAACAAAATACGAATGTTGAATCGGTCACAACTCTGAAATTCTTGTCTCTACTGAATACACAACAATCAACTCGGTACTTGATAATTTAGTTATTATTTAGAGTCGTAGTATAGTAAAATCATATTATCAGACTTTGATTTTAGATGGATTGAATAACAATTTTAGTGATTTAGTGAGTGGTTTATACAAGTCTCTGTGGGTTTGACACTCAACTTATCATTATATTGCTTGTCGACCATGTATACTTGCGTGTGCGTTAGAGAGCAACAAAGATCTTTGTGAAAAAGAACCTCTGGTTCTAAAAGAAGGACTGGAACTAGATGAAGGAAGAGAAGAACCACATATAGAAAAAGATCCTAAATTTCGAAGTCTACCTCCTCTCCCGCTCCTACTAGGGGCAAGAGGAAAGTTACCAACTATGGGGACTCTTCTAGGGTTAGGGTTTGATGAACACATGATAGTACGAGGAAGAAGTAAACAAAAATTCAAAGAATTGAGTATTCTGAGAACTTTATGTGATAAAGATAAAGGCGAAAACTATATTTATACTAAGAAGCAACCGTCAAAGGAAAAGGTGCAATGATTGAAATGTCATAATGAGAATTGCCGCTTAGTGATTAGTGAAACCGTAAAAAAACCTTAAAAAGCCATGCAAAGTCGCAGAGCCAATAAAAGGGTGCCACGTGTAATAAGCATTAAATGAAAGTGACAATTGAAGCGTCAATTCTATCATAACATTAATGGCGGCAAATATTCCCGCTTTAATAACATCCACTTCCCAAATATTCAATTGATGAATAAATGGCAAGTGGAGGGGGGGGGGGACTATCTGTATTGGAAAAAATTGAGTTTATATATTGAAGTGATTGAAAGATGACGTGTCATAACATGAAGGCTGGTCAAAGAATGATGATTAGCAAAGAGGCACGAATTGCAACAGATACGAGCAGAGGCACAAGTAGAGGCACGAGCAGTTATTTAAAAGACTCAACGCTCGTGCTTATTTAAATCCAAAAATCAAGGTGAATGAATCTGACAGCACAAGAAAGTACATATACAGTATTTAATAAGCAGTAAATACTAAAAACGTTAGAGAATCTGAATTAAATTATGACAAAGGTAAAGCGTATAGCTATAAAAGGGAGAGAATAGATCATTTGTAGGGACACAAAATATCAACCGAATATACTGATTTACTTTGTTTTATGCTATCTAGCTTATTGTTATCAAAATTAATTTCTTTTGTTCACTTTCGATTATTAGTAACCCGATTTCTTCTAAAAATAAAGCTTTGACTGAAATTTTACTTTTTGGTTAAATAATGAGGTCTGTCACAAGAATGTAGGTATAGTAGAGATAGACTTTTGGAAGTAGATGTAGAGTCGTGTATGGTACTAAGAACCGTTTGGATGAGCTTATTTTAAGTCAAAATAGCTTTTAAATCATAAGTTACAAATTTTAGCTTTTAGCTTTTGGCTTTTTTTGTCATTTTAACTTAAAAATAAGGGCTTAAAAGCAGTTTTTTACTCTATCCAAATACTACAAGTTATTTTGGCTTAAAAACACTTAAAATAAACCAATACAAACGGGCACTAAGACGATTAAGTTGAAGAGGTCTCTCATGTGGATTTCCTTCACTACTAGTCAGACTATGAACAATCAGTTTTCCAATTGCAACTAGAAACCTTCCTGGGATTGCATAGTCCAATTTTTTCACTGTAATGTGAGATTCAAAAAGAACTTAGAGAGGGTAAATAAGTAGAAGATGGTATTATTAGAGGTATATGGGTGCACCACCGATAAAAATAAGTAAAAAAGATTTAAATTGGAATTTACCCTTGATCCTTCGGACAAATAACTATGCACTGCACCAAGTGCATCATTTAGTCTTTTTGGAGCACGAGTGCCAGCAAGTAATATTAGGTCAATTATATAAAATATATACATAAAAAGATAATTAGTTTGACGGAAAGATCATGAGTTCACGTGCACTATTAACAAAGCAAAGCATTAAATCTGCCTTTAGGGACTAGCAATTGGGCTGAAGCTTCAGTTTTTTTCTTTTTCTTTTTCTGTTTGGCATTAAATGGTGTTTGGAAAATAATTTTGGATCCACTATAGCTGAATGGTGTTTGGAAAATTATTTTGGATCCACTATAGCTGAAAGTACCGGGCTGCCTTTTTTTTTTTTTTAGGCTGAAAGCAACTCCAAAATACTAGTTGATTGGGTCAATGGAAGCAATATTACTCCCCGAAGGATCATGAAAGAAGTTGGAGAACTACATAATATAGGAGCAAACTAGTTTCACTTTGGAACATTATCAATAGTATTTCCTTCATCTCTAAGTCGTATAAGGATAGCTTCCTCTTTCCTTCAAGTTGTAACAAGGATCTTAGAATATACTTTCGGTCCCCAAAACAAACTGGGTTAATTTCACTTATGGTCATTCAACTATCTTTAAATTTCACTAAAGTTACTCAACTATTTTTTTTCATTTAAAAGTAAATAAACTTTATCATTGTCACTTAAAAGTCATTTTGGCTCAAAACTCTACCATAAATATGACATGGCATAAACTTTAATGAGAAAAATCCAAAAATAAATGTTACATAAGATTAAATATGACATGGCATAAACTTTAATGAGAAAAATCCAAAACTAAATGCCACATAAGCTTAAATGTATCATATCCACTTTAGATCAATTTCTTCCTTAATGTGATTTGACACATAACCCAAATACTTTCAATAAAAAAAAAAAATTAAATTTTACATTTGTTTAAAATGATTGTCCTATACTACAAAATTCTTGTTTCTGTTACATAATACTCATTTATAATTATTCTATACTAAAAAAAATTCTTATTTTGTTTGTATGCTCCATCTGAGTCGTTTTATAGCTCTATTGAAGTTAAAATACTACTATCCAACTCACATAATATATTTATAATTTTATAGTGAAATTAAAATAGTATTGTATTCATCTCACATAACATATTAATGTATCATAAGCATACAAGAATAATAATAAGGCTAACAATAGTCTATTTTCACAATGAACATGCAATTACAGACAACCTATTGCAATTTTTTAGAAAGATTGTATTTGTACGATAAAAATCCTACAAAAGAATCATAAGGTCTAATTTTATTAGGGGTATATGTTTTTTGATCACGCTCAACTGTGTCTATTAAAAGATTAAGCTGGCGTTGCAAATATAATCCGGGGTATTATGCCCAGAGTCGAATCCCACAGGGAATTAACGTATCAACTATTATTGTTAGATCACTAAATTCTCAATAATCAACTTTCTCAATATTTATGAATAATAGTTGGCGGAGTTTTTTATATTGCTATAGCTAAACAAGAATAATTAACAAAGAATTAACTAACAAGCAGTTATAAAAAATAGAAGTAAATGTCTAAGGTAATGGTTTCCCCCGTTGTTGATTTCCTTAGTAGTATGCTTCTTATAGCTATGATTTAGTTGCCTCTATCAACCATGAACTCTCCAGCTATTATAACTCTCTCTCAAGTAATTATGATAATTTACTAGATGCACTCTCTCAAGCTACGCTAGCTAGATTTCATTACAGCTCACTTAGATTGCACCCGATGTATCGTTATCTCTAATCCAACCTCTAAACCCTCGGTTATAACTCTCGCCTAGTGATGTTGTTCAAACAACTACCTAAATATGCACTCTCTCTCAAGTAGATACATAATGAATATGCACAACTAATTGAGGTCCCTTCAATCAACTACAACAAGAACGTAGTTGAACAAATAGAGATTAACAACCAATCAAAACTATATTAACATCACAATAATTTCATCCACAACGGGTTCTACCAAAAACTTAGATTAAGGTATTTAGCTACTCGTGATAATGGGGAAATCAAATACTAAAAGATTCATAATCATAAATTGCAAGAAAATAAAGAAGAATAGAAATAATGATGTTTTGGGTGATCTCTCACACTTGTTTTTCTTGCCAAAGTACTCTCTAATAATGTTATATGCCTCCCTTGGGCGAGTCCTAGTATTAAAATAGGGTTTTGGGCTAAGAATTCCGGAATTTGCACTTCAGTCCCTTAAGTTCCCTTCTCCTGCCGCAGTCCTACAGCGCCCACACTGGGACCGCGGCCAAAAAGCCTCTCTGAATCTCCTATAACATCTCACCGCGGTCCTACCGCGCCTACGCTGGGACCGCGACAGTTCACCTCCAGGCCTCGTTTGTGTATTTCACATGGTTCACTTGGCGACTTTGATGCGATTGGCTTCTTTTTCTTCCATAAATGATACAAAACCACTCCATAGCCTTCTTCTAATGTATGTAACCTGAAAAACATGAAAAGCACTAATAAGAGCATTTTGCTATCACTTTTACAATAAAAACTCTACAAGAAAGTGGTTCTTTTGAGGCTTAGTCATAATTTAATTCACCTATTATCAACACCCCACACTTAAAGCTTTGCTCGTCCTCGAGTAAGTTAAACCACACTTATATGCCTAATCGCTCAATGAATTACCCGATTTTTATGTCACACCTGCCATTATGAAAGAATAACCTAAGCAGTGCAACTGTCACACCTCAGACGCAGACTCTAATGCCATGCCACACACATGCTCACTCTAGTTACTCTAACAGAGGTGAAAACTTGCTATTTCTTCCTGAGTCACATGCCCTTACATCAATAAATTGAGAGAAGTTCCATACATATAGAATCAAGCACAAAGAACTTTAGATAGAAAGAATTCACTCACTCTCAGCAAAGAACATTCATATGCCATACAGATACACCATAAGCTTGCCCGTAGTGTAATACTCTACTAATCGAGTTCATTCAATCTTGGATCAATTAGGACTTTAATTGGTTGTAATGTAGGCTACGGGACGGGTACGATACATTTAGATATAAGAGTGACTACACCTTCTTAAACACTTTAATACATATATTTTAATATTTAAACTCCATACTTATGTCAAACCAAACGCCACCTTCACATCAATTTATATTACCCCATACTTCTTTAAGCACTTACATCAAGAGCCACCACTTTTTTTTTTCAATTCAAGTGGCTCTTCCTTTTTCAAAACAGTGCACCTTTCTCCTTATTCAATTAGTTTCATTCAAAAGCCAAACCAACCACCGCACACTTTAACTTTTACAAAGTTCATAACATTCAAGTGCTCATGAGAGGTGAAAAGGTTCAAATAGATGGTTAATTCAAATAAATGGGTAAGGCTTATAATGTGGTTGCCAAAGAAACAGGATTACATGCTCAAAGGGGTTAACTACGGTACATAATAATTAGGTGGGTAAATATGTATATATGGCTCCACAAGAAATGCCTATATTACTTTCAAGACTGAACAAAACTACTATTTCGCTTTGAAAACATACAGGGCAAGTTCTAAGTATCACACGTATACAAAATATAGGTAATTCTCACACACAATTGGCACGTAACTCATTCCGAATTAGTTTGTCACACACTCATATGAGCATTCAAGCAAGACAAGGTGTACACAATCAAGGCACAAATTATGAGTCTACCCATGAGCCTAGACGTCGCACTCTCAAGTTCGTTTAATTATTAGCAGGTGTATAAAAAGGGTGGATTCCTGCCCTTACCCATCCTAATCTAAGAGAGTCTTCAGAGTCCTAAAAAAAATTCTACCTAACCCGGTTCAAGAAAAAGCCCTTGGAAAAGAACCGCGGTCAAAAAAAAAATCAAGGGGGAATTACTACACTACATAAAAAAAGGAAAAGAAAATAAAATTAAAAATAAATAAAAAAAGTTCTACGTGGACTACTTCCCTCAAGAGTACGGTCCAAGTGGTCCGTCCTCAGGAAGAGTCCTTTACCCCCTTAGGTTCTTACGACCGACTTTGACCCTCAAGTGACCCGTCGACAAGTGTCTGTCGTTGGGCCAAGTCAGTTATGTATAAGATGATACAACAATACAGCTATAGAATTACAACATGCTCAATATATATGTACACTACAAGACAACACAACAACAAGTCTCCAACAAATCTCCCACCCCACACTTAAAATAATGGCATGTCCCCATGTCATAACATAAATAAAGAGCAGTAGGGTAAGAAGACTTCCCTGAGTATCAATCGGAGTCGGAGACCGTGCTGGGGTCTACACGGAAGCTCTACCCAAAGCACAAAACCATTCCATGAAGCGGTTCTCAGACCGGGCCTGCCGCTGAGACATAGCATCCATCCGCACATGCAGGCCATCCACCGAGGTTCAAAGGTTCTCGAGCTCCTCCCCTATAGAACGTAGCACAGGCCGTGTGGACTGTGATCTAGAGAGGCTTGCTCCAGTGTGGGGACGCCGGGAAGATCCGGCTTTGTCATATGACCTCCTGGAGGGTGATATTGGTGCTGGGGCTTCCTCCTTTTCATCAAATCTATGGTTGCGTGCACATCTCTGCCCACGTTGATCATAGAAGTTCTGAAGGGTATCTTTGCGGGAAATGTGGCATCAGTAGGCAGAGTGGGTACGCCCTTTAGCAGACACAATCTAGTCACTAATGAGGGGAAATAAAACCCTTTAGACAGCAGCGAGGATCGGAGGATCATTTCATCACCAATGAGCCACACCGCATCAAAGTTACGCTTGGTGACAAAGCACCATACTAGTAGAGCCCTTAGGTGGTTGACATTGGTGGAGTTGCTTGTGGGCAGGAAGCGGCTGCAAATGATATTAAACCAGCACTTGGCCTCGTGAGTGAAGGACTTGGAGTGGAGGATGATGTTTTCCTGTATCCAAGTTGGTTGGCCATTCTGGCAGATTGCTTCAATCAAGGTATCCCAATTAACCCCATGAGCGTCATGGTAATGATCAACATCACCTCTGGATTGGGGCAACCGCAAAACCTGGCGAATCTTATGAATGGAGGCATCTACCACCTTGCCACACACAATTACCTCCTGGCTAACATGTTTTGGGCAGTTGGTATAGAATTCCCGGACTAGCATAGGATTTGCTATTTCGGGCTCATCACAAAAATTCCATCTCCCTCTGTCGTATCTCTTCATACATGTCTGGTCTTTCCATGCGGAGGGTAGCCTATCCACAGCAATCTTTGGGATGAAGTTTTTTGTAGCTTTCGCATGAAATGCGTCCTCCGCCCTCGGAGACTGGAACCTAGTGTCATCATATGTAGGCCCCTTGGAAGAACTAGCCGAGCCTCTTTGCCTTTTTTGTGCCATAGTACCTGCAACAAGATAGGGCAACTATCAAATGCATCCTAAACTGGGCCATGCAAATGGTTACTCAGACTTCGCCACTCGCTGGCACTAAACAGTTATCATTGGCCAACAATGTCAAAACACCCTATTGCGAAGTGGCCCCAATTAGCCAACCCGTACTACGATTACTTCACACCCCCATCAACATGTCAATTTCTCCTACAATACCATAGCCAACCTTTCATCAGTGAAATATTTCAACCACCACCACCACAACCATTTACAATGAGCACAATGTCCTCCAAAAATAACAACAAATCCAAAATGTTTTGGCCATATAGGCCCAACCACCACACTTTGCCCTAAAAATAATTGTTAGGTCTCAAAAACATTACAAATCCCTCCCCACAAGTTAATTACCATGAAACCCAACATCTAAGCATCAACCATGGCTAAAAGAATCAAATAAAAAGAGAAAACAAAGAAAAATACACAATTTATACATTACAATAAAATCTAGGGTTAGGAAACTAATTTACACTAACTATTTGAAGAAAAGATAAGAGAATAGAAGAAAGCTTACCTTGTAGATGAGATGAGAAAGTTGAAGGAGAAATTTGGTGAAGAATGGGGGTTAGGGCTTGGGGAGGAAGAAGATGAATGGGAAATTTTGGAGAGAATATAGAGAGAAAGGGGTTTGGGGTCGTGGGTTGTAGTGGGGAATAAGGGGTTAGGTGTTGGGATAATGGTAATGAAGGGGGGGGGGGATTAGAATAAAGGAAAAAAATAAAAAAATTTCAGAGAACTTACCTGACTGGACCGTCTATGTACCACCGCGGTCCTACCGCGGTCACGCTGGGACCGTGATAGACCAAGTTCAGAGAGTCTGTTTCACTGTGATTCTACCGCGGTCATGCTTGGATCGCGGTGGAAAACTTCAGAGAGCACATTTGACCGCGGTCCCACCGCGGCCATGCTTGGACCGCGGTGGAGGCATTTTTTTGGTACTTTTTTTGTTTCATATATATACAGTTATACTTTACACTTACAACAATTCGTGGGTTGCCTTCCATGCAGCGCCTAATTTAACGTCGCGGCATGACGCAATTAGTGGAGTTCCTACTCCTCGTTTTCGTATTGGGGTTCTTTGAATTTGGTAACCACTGTATCCCCTTTTTCTTCATCTGATCCAAGGTAATGTTTCAGCCTTTGTCCATTGACTGAGAATTTGTTCGTCCCGTCTTTTGGTTCAATCTCAATTGCTCCATTTGCAAACATTTTCACCACTCTGAATGGCCCAGACCATCGGGATTTCAACTTACCCGAAAACAATCTCAACCGTGAATTATAGAGCAATACCGTATCCCCAGGTTTGAAATGTCGCTCAACAATGTTTTGGTCGTGTAACCTCTTTATTCTTTCCTTGTACAATCTTGTGCTCTCAAAAGCAAGATGTCTGAACTCGTCAAGCTCATGCAACTCAGTAATTCTAGTTGTGCCTGCAGCTTCAAGATCTAAGTTCAACTGCTTCAATGCCCACCACGCTCTATGATCAAGTTCAACGGGCAGGTGACATGCCTTTCCAAACACCAACTTATATGGTGACATACCAATTGGTGTTTTAAATGCAGTCCTGTAGGCTCAGAGTGCGTCATCTAGCTTCCTCACCCAATCAGTTCTTGTGGCGTTCACTGTCTTGGCCAACACACTCTTGATTTCTCTGTTGGACATTCTACCTGTCCACTAGTTTGCAGGTGTTACGGACTGGCCACCTTGTGGCGCACGTCATACTTAGCCAGCAACTTTTCGAAGGCTTTATTGCAGAAATGAGTGCCTCCGTCGATGATAATGGCTCGTGGTGTTCCAAATCGAGTGAATATGTTCTTCTTCAGGAATCCCACCACTACTCTTGCATCATTAGTGGGTAACGCAGTAGCTTCTACGCACTTGGACACATATTTCACAGCAACGGGTATGTATTTATTTCCAAAGGAGTTGACGAAAGGACCCATAAAGTCAATCCCCCAGACATCAAACACTTCCACCTCTTGAATCGGGTTCAGGGGCATCTCGTGGCGACGGGAAATATTCCCAGTCCTCTGACATTCACTACAACTCTTTACCCATAGGTGTGCGTCTCTAAACACTGTTAGCCAAAAGAATCCGGCCTCAAGCACTTTCGCCGCTGTCCTGACTCCTCCAAAATGTCCTCTGTATGTCGATGCGTGACAAGATTGCAAAACAGAAGATTGTTCTATCTCGGGGATACACCTATGGATCATATTGTCAACATATATTCTAAATAGATAAGGCTCGTCCCAATAATACATGCGGCTATCACGATAAAATTTCTTTCTTTGGGAAAATGAGAGGTCATGAGGAACTATACCACTGGCCAGGTAATTAGCAAAATCTGCACACCATGGCGCTTCCTCAAGATTAGTAGCAAGCAGCTGCTCGTCTGGAAAAGTTTCCAGGATCTCTTCAACCTCGATTGCTTTTTCAGCTCCTTCAAGTCGTGATAGATGATCAGAAACTTGATTTTCTGGGCCCTTACGGTCATGCATTTCAAGGTCGAATTCTTGTAACAGCAGCACCCAACGAATCAGGCGCGACTTATACTCCTTCTTTTCAATTAAGTACCTGAGAGCTGTGTGGTCAGTATATACAATTACCTTGGAACCAATCAGATATGAATGGTGTCACACCTCCTTTTTCTGCTACCGGGGGTAGCAAGGGAGTTTTTTCAATTAAAGGACAATCGAAACAAGATTATTTATTAAAGAATCAGAGACGCCACTTGGGAGATTTTATGGTGTCCCAAGTCACCGGTTTAATCCCGAATCAAGGAAAATATTGACTCTGTTTAACAATCCGCGCACCAGACATCCGGATAAGGAATTCTGTTAACCCGGGAGAAGGTGTTAGGCATTCCCGAGTTCCGTGGTTCTAGCACGGTCGCTCAACTGTTATATTCGGCTTA
>MU747870.1:0-15360 GCA_026770625.1 Nicotiana glauca
GCTACACGAAGTGCACCCTTCTCCATGATGTAGAAGACTCAGAAAGAGGGAGGGATCCACGACAATTTATATACATTTCAACAAATATTAAAGCAGTAAAAATATTTAGCACGTAAGGCATGGAACATGTATCAAAACCAAATAAAGCCAAATATAACAATTTAACTGAGCTCGAATTCTTGAACCCTGAACCGAAGTTCTGGGTCATTGTCCCCAGCAGAGTCGCCAGAGCTGTCACACCTCCTTTTACCGAGGAAATATCGGCCTTTACTACACCCCGGGAAGAGATATAGTAATAAAGAAATTTTTTCCAATTTAAGGACAATCGAAACGGGATTCGTTTTTTATTTAAAAAATCAGAGTCGCCACTTGGGATATTTATGGTGTCCCAAGTCACCGTTTTGAATCCCAAATCGAGGAAGGGTTTGACTCTGTTTAACAGTCGCGAACCAGAAATCCGAGTAAGGAATTCTGTTAACCCGGGAAAAGGTGTTAGGCATTCCCGAGTTTCGTGGTTCTAGCACGGTCGCTCAACTGTCATATTTAGCTAAAATTGATTTTTATACATGTTATCTTATTTGTACATTTTTTTAGAATTAATTACCGCTTTTTGCCAATTATTTTATTTAAGAAAGTGAACGTCGTTTAAGAACATATTTTTGGATCACGTCACATGAAATGCACCCGGATCCTCGACACATTCTTATTCAACGTTTTAGGATTTGGATTTGGGTCGCATGAAATGCACACCCTAGTTTAGGAATGTAATTTTATTAAAATCGCGTCTAAAGAGACTAACGTGTTGTTATCTTTTGGGAAGGCCGTGGAATTTGCTAAACGGCCCGTCCTGAATCTGTAAGTATTTTTGATTAAGTAATTAGTGGGGGGCCCGCAATTGTATATTTGATTTAGCGAGGCTCATCTCATTTTTATTATTAAAGTTCAATCCTAAAGCTAGCTAAATTTTTTTACTTTTTATTGTCTCTAAAGGATAATTAATTCACGAATATAAATTCGGGCCTCGAATTCAAGTCCAAATTCAAACAAAAGAGTAAAATCTTTTAGCTTGAACCCTCCACCTAATTCAAAACCAAACTTTATATCATGGCGTTTTAACTTTGCGAGGGCCATGAAATTTGCTAAATGGCACGCCTCGAGTTCTAAGGATTAATATGGGACTGATTAAAATGAGGGCCATGTAATTGCCATTTTGTTTGGCACGGCGCACCTCAATTCTAATTTTAATGGACGCTTGAACTAACTTTTGAGGGCCCAATTATTTTAAATTTTGACTAGTAAGATTCCATAACTTATTTATTTTCAACTAAATCTTTTCATCACATCAAACAAAAATTAGGTATCAAATTGTTAATATAAAACAATAGCTTCTACAGAAGGAATTCGTTGAAGTTGTAAATCCATTGAAACAGCATAAACCAAGCGTCGTTTAACAACTAAAAATAAACTAAGTAACCTAATGAAACATATATGACTACATAATTAATACATACGATAATATCTGTTAATCAAATAGCAACGACTTGAACCCAGGATTATTCAATGGCAGCGCAAGAGAAGAATGTAGTAAAATTAACATTTAACAGAGTGAACCGTTCCAGCTTTCATGAAGCTAAATAAATTCATACATTCACAAATAATACCTTAACAGAGCGATAGTGGGAGATACGAACCTTTACAACATTGTTTTGAAGCTTGAATAACGGACAGAGATGCGGACGGAACCTCGAAACAATAGCGAGAAACTCGACACCCAAGCTCGGAGCTACGTTAACTCGATTTTGACTGAAATTCGTTGCCTCCCTTCCACTCTCGTTCTCTCTGTTTCTCCTTTCTATGCGTGTGTGTGGCTGTTCGCATCGATGGAGATGGATGCGGGTGGTGAACGCGAGTTTCCGGCAAATTCGCTGATGTTCTGTTGCTGGTAACGTTACTAGGAGAGGAACGGGTTATTGGAAAGGCCTTTAGGTGCTTGAAGGTTGAGGTTGCTATGGAGTTTTTTGTATGAGAAGAAACTCTAACGGTTGATATGATCTCTTAGCTCCTAGGTCATTTTCTAGTCTTAGAGTCTTTTATGAAGAAAGTGACTAAAGTTGTTTCTATTCTTTATAAGCAGAAAAACGGCACCCCCCCCCCCTTCCTCAGGCGTATTTTTTCCTTTTTTCCAATGTGTTCTCCCTCTTTTTTTTATTGTGTATTGTGTGTATTTATAGTGATGGGGTGGGGACTGGTTTTGGGGGGAAAATATTTTGGGGAAGGTTTTGGGGGGAAAATATTTTGGTGTTGGTTTTGGGGGGAAAATATTTTGGGATTTTCAAATGCTTGGCCAATTTAAATTTAAGACCACGCTTTTTCATTTCCCTCTTCTTTTTGTTGTTCTTTTCTTTCTTTAATTAATTAAAAACCTAAACTAAATTTCTAAATTAATTTAAATTGTAAAATTAAGCTAATTATCTAACTATGTAAAAATAGTCATTTTTTTATTTTTGATTAATAGCATAATTAGCTCAATGTAATTAATTCCTAAAAGCAAATTAAACCTAAGGTGGCTTGAAATTAAAATGTGACATTCTTTATGGTTTTTTTTTCTATGATTTTTTTTAAAAATGTTAAAAATGCATGCCATACAGCTAAATAAAAAAAAATACCTAAAAATGAATTAAAATTATTTTAGTCTATTTTTAGGAGTTATCTTCATATAGGGCAAAAATCACATGCTTACAATATCAACTATTTTTCTTGGTCCCACTTAGATATGACTGAAATTTCGCTAGAAATAACCTCCCACAGGATGAGTGTCAACCCCAAATTCAAACCCGTAAAACAGAAGAGAAGACCACAGTCCGAGATAAAACATGCTTTCATCAAAGAAGAGGTAACAAAACTTCTTTAAATCGGATCCATTAGGGACATAAAGTCCCCCAATGGCTGGTTCATCGTAGTGGTTGCATCTAAAAAGGGGAACAATCTAAGAATGTGTGTACATTATAAACACTTGAATAAGGCATGCCCCAAAGATTCCTTCTCATTGCCCAATATTGATCGTCTGATCGATGCTACGCAGTCCGTGAGACCCTCACCTTTCTCGATGTTATGGCCGTCCACAAGACCTTCTCCTTTCTCAATGCCTACTCGGGGTATAACCAAATCCAGATAAACCTCGAGGACTGGGAAAAAACCTCATTCATCATGAAGTATGGTACATACTGCTACAAAGTAATGCCCTTCGAGCTAAAAAATGCAAGGGCCACATACTAGCGCCTAGTTAATAAAATATTCGAGCATTAAATAGGAAAATCAATGGAAGTATATATTGATGATATGCTAGTTAAGTCCCTGCGTACAGAAGACTATTTGACTCATTTATAGGAAACCTTCGACATCCTCATAAGTTACAACTGAAGCTTAACCCCGAGAAGTGCGCCTTCGGAGTGGGTTCAGGCAAATTCCTGGGATTCATGGTTTCAAACAGGGGGATCGAGATCAAACCAGACAAAATAAAGTCCATCGAAGAAATCATGGTGGTAAATAATGTGAAGGCCATCCAATGGTTAACAGGGTAGATAGCGGCCCTGGGTAGGTTCATATCAAGGTCATCAAATAAAATCCATGATTTCTTATCTTTACTCAAAAGAAAGAGCAGCTTCGAATGGACTCCGGAATGCCAAAACACCTTAAAGGAACTGAAACGATACCTAACTAGTCCACCTTTGTTGCACGCACCAAAAGAGGGTAAAACACTAATCCAATACCTGGTCATATCCAAAGTAGCGGTAAGCGGCGTACTTTTTCGAAAAGAGAAAGGTACACAATTTCCTGTTTATTATGTAAGCCGCACCCTGGGGGACGTCGAAACCCAGTATCCCCATCTAGAAAAATTGTCTCTCGCGCTGATAAGCGCCTCGCGAAAGCTGAAGCCTTATTCCCAATGTCACCATATCTGCTTTTGTCAATATACCCCCTCCGAAGCGTACTGCACAAACCCGAACTATTGGTCCAATTGGCCAAACGGGCCATCAAACTTGGGGGGTATGATATCGAGTATCAACCTCGAATGGCCATCAAGTCCCAAATTCTGGCAGATTTCATGGACGATTTCTCTTCATCCCTCGTACCCGAGGTAGAGAAGGAACTTCTACTAAAATCAGGTACATCTTTAAGGGTATGGACTCTATTCATAGACGGCACAACAAACATAAGAGGATCCAGGCTCGGTATAGTCCTAAGTCCACCATCGACGGCATAATCAGATAATCCATAAAAATTGCAAAATTGACTGACAATGAAGCCGAGTACGAGGCTATGATTGCAAGTTTAAAATTGGCCAAAAGCCTGGGAGCTGTGACCGTCGAGGAAAAGTGCGATTCGCTCCTCGTAGTAAGCCAGGTGAATGGGAGCTACACAGCTCGAGAAGATAGGATAGAGAGGTACCTAGACAAAATCCAAATAGCACTGCATCGCTTCAAAGAGTGGACACTGGTCCATGTGCCCCGATAGCAAAACAGTAAGGTTGTTGCCCTCACGAATTTGGGATCCTCTGCGGAAGAAGAGGACCTACTCCCTGGGGCCGTTGTCTAATTGTTTAAACCAGTGGTCGAGGAAGGTCACGCAGAGATTAATTCTACTAGTCTTACATGAGATTGGAGAAATAAGTATATCGATTAATTAAAAGATAGAAAGTTACCTGTATATCCAAAAGAATCGAGGACCCTGCGAACCAAAGCAGCCCGTTTCTCACCCAACTAAAATGGGACTCTGTATAGGAGGACTTTCGATGTCCCCATGGTAGTATGTCTAGGGCCAGTTGACATAGATTATGTACTCTGAGAGATCCACGAAGGTACTTGTGGATATCATTCCGGCGCCGACTCCTTGGTCCGGAAGGTGATCAAAGCGGGCTACTACTAGGACAGGATGGAAAAAGATACCAGAGAGTTTATCGGAAAATGCGACAAATGCCAAAGATTCGCTCCCATGATCCACCAACCCGGCGAGCAAATACACTCTATTTTGTCACCATGGCCATTCATGAAATGGGGTATGGACATCGTCGGCCCCTTGCCAATGGCACCAGGTAAGGCTAAATTTATTGTATTTATGACTGGCTACTTTTCAAAATGGGTAGAAGCATATGACTTCAAGAAAATAAGAGAAAACGAAGTTATCAATTTCATATGGGATCACATCATATGCCGATCCCATCCGAAATAACATGCGATCATGGAAGACAGTTCATTGGAAGCAAGGTAACACAGTTCCTTGAAGACCACAAAATCAAGAGAATCCGGTCGATGCCTTACCACCCATGTGCAAACGGCCTGGCCGAGTCCACAAATAAAACTATCATTCAGAACTTAAAGAAGAAACTAGAGAGATCCACGGGATAATGGAGAGAAGTGCTGTCCAAAGTGCTTTGGGCATATCGAACAACTTCAAATTCAAGCACCGGGGAAACACCTTTCTCTCTAGTGTATGGCACCAAGGCTTTGATACCTGTGGAAGTCGAGGAGCCGAGCGCCAGATTCCAGCACACCAATGAGGGCTCGAATAATGAGGCTATGTCAATGGACCTCGAGCTACTCAATGAAAAACAAAAAGCCTCACTAACCCGGATGGCCGCACAGAAGCAAAAAATCGAAAGATACTATAACGGGAGAACAAATCTCCGGTGTTTTGGGATCGAGGACATATTCCTAAGGAAGGTCACTCTCAACACCCGAAATCCTAATAAAGGGAAGTTGGGCCAGAACTAGTAAGGACTGTATCGTGTCCTCGGAATAGTCAGAAAGGGATCTTATAAGCTCGGCACCATGGAGGGCGAGCAGCTTCCGAACAACTGTAATATATCGATACTAAAATGGTATTAAATAGGGCATCCAATTGAAAATTTTTGAAAATACTCACGATAAAAAAACAACATGTACTTATGCCAAGCAATCAAAGAATATCTTTCGCCAAAGAACCTCATACTCCAAAGAAAATTCAGCATTTTCACAGCAAGGATTCCTCCGTCGAGAATGCCCCGAATACTCGGAGACTAGCATCAATAATTCAGCACCCGTATGGCCTTAGTGTCGGAACTCCATACTCATAAGCCCTCAATAAGGCGGCACAAAGACCATAAAGCGTCTCCAAAAAGAAAAAATTATCCCGAACACTTGGAGACTGGCATCAGAGACTCAAAAAATGCATGACCCCAGGGCCGGAAGCTCAAAGGTCGTAAAAGCCTTCAATAAGGCAATTCTAAGCTCACAAGTAACGCCCCCCAAGCCTGAGTACATTCGAGTACTCGAAGACTTTCGCCAATCATCGTTCACTTAAAAACTAAGACCATATGACCCCGAGCGGGCAAGCTCGATCTAGCAAGATAGATTCAATATAACAACAAAACTGTAAGACCTCAACCGGCATGGCAAAAACTGTAAGACCTCAACAGGCATGGCAAAGCTGTAAGACTTCAACAGGCATGAAAAAACTGTAAGACCTCAACATGCATGAAAATTTTGTAAGACCTTACTACAGGCATAAATTCAATCCCAAAGTTTAGGATATACGTTGCATTTTTAAGACTCCTGAAAGGGCATACCCTCGATGTAGATGCCTAAAACTACTACACTCGGGATCAAAGGCTACGGCCAGACACAAATGACTACGGTCATATCACTGCACCAACCAAATTAACGCGACTCAGGGATGCCCGACCGTCTCTATAAAATCATAGGCCATTAATTCGAATCTACTTCGAAAAGAACCAGTTAAATAGGCTACCCTCAACAAGCAAAAAGAGCTTTGACCATGTTAGCTCCAAATCATAATGCTTCGAGCTACTCAGCCTACGAGTTACGAGGTGCTCGAATATCGTCACTAACGACTTGAAATTAAGGTTCTTCGAGAACCAACAACGACTCAGGAAAAATCATTACAAAAGTCCTTAACGAGAGGAAAACAAAGCCTACATATGCCTAAGCGTAAGAGCCATTATCGCCAGCCTAACGAGCCTCGGGGCCACACACAAAAGCATACGAGCCATTGTCGCTAGCTAAAAATTTGAAAGCTTGAGGGTCAATATGAGCTCGAGTCATAACCCGATTTAGAGACTGGACCCAAAATAGTTAACTATATATGCCTAAGGGCAAGGCATAAGAGCCATTATCGTCAGCTTAATAAGCCTTAGGGCCATGTATATAAATGATCATTTCGACCAAAGGCACAATAGCCGTTGTCGCTAGCCTACATAAATATGAAAGCTTGAGGTTCGAATAAACTCAAATCGAAACCCGGCTCGGAGACTGAACCCAAAAAAGTTGAGCAAGCGCATTAAAGCCCAGGTCCTGTCTAACGATCCCTAGGGCCATACCATGAATCTAGAAGATTATTGCCAAACTCTAAAAATAGAAGAGCGGGAGAAATAAAGTCATGGAGTTCATTCCATGAATATGACAGTATGAAAATACTATTTACAATAAGGAAATAAACAGGGTCCTAATCTATTACCGAGCCTGAATTTTCAAAGAGCTCCCCAAGGGTTGCACCTTAACAGCTACGAGCCCCCCAACGGCCCCTTCTCAATGGCATCTTCTTTCTCCGGGGATCTAACCTCATTTTTAGCCTGCCCAAGTCACTATCCGGTGCACCTACAACAATCTGCTTTTGGGAAATCAGCCAATCGGGTATGATCCGTAGCTCGAGGTAAATTCGGGCTAGCTCCCTCAAATGCCCCCTCAACACAAGCATTTGCGACAACAGATTCCTTCCTGTGCGAGGAAACAAGCGCCTCAGCTTCGACTTTAATACGACATAGCACATCCACTAGCTTAGAATGAAGGTCTCGGTACTTGTCATTATCCTCCTTCTCATCATGTAGCTGACGCTCGGTTAAGGTTCCCTTCCCCTGGAGGGTGTCTCTATCAGAAGTTATCTCCTTTATAAACCGACTGAGCTCGGAAATTTTAGCATCTTTGGCCCGGAGCTCCTCTCTCATCGAGGCATTTACTTTCTCAAACTGCACAAATCAGGCCCGAAATTTTAGAAGCAATCAAGAATTCAAAATAATAGTGAATGGGGAATGAATGACCTGCTCGGTAAGGTAAGCTCTCTCACGCTCGCGATGGCTCATCTCCTGGATGCCAAGCGCTTTAACCTGAAGTTGCAAAAAATGACAAGTTAGAAAAACAAAGATCAGAGTGGCCTAGAACGACAGATGGGGTTAGCAAAAATTACCCATTCATAAAGTCTTCCCATCTCGCTGAAAATGGATGAAGCGTCAATGTCGGGATTTCCCTCGAGAATGGTCGGCGGCCCCTTGAGTGTATCTCCGCTTTCGACTAATATCCCCGCATCAAAGGGCCCTTTTCCGAGGGTATCCCGTACTCTATAAGGCAGTAGGGTCACTCCAAGAGGGAATCCAATGACGCTCACAAACATGACAGGATCAGTCAAAACTTTCATCCCGTGTTCACCCCGGGCCCCAGAGTCAGGCTCCTCTAAACTGCCCACCAAGGGCGCCTCAACTCAGGGAGAATTCTGGTCGCCAGCTAACTTGGGGATAGTGCTTGATACCCCATCCATTGCCTTCCTACCACGAAGATAGGCCACAGTAGCATCAGGTTTCGGCTCGAAAGCCTCCGCTCCTACGGCCCAAGGATCAGCCGAGTCCATACACTCCTTAGAAGCCATTGGGAAACTACTCTCCCCTTCATCTTCAGCTTGAAGGTTTCCCGTCGTCTCTGAGGTTAGAGGTGTCGGGTTATCCTTGAATCCTTTAGCTCTCTTGACTCCGGTGGCCCGACCAGCAGACCCCCTGCCTCCTCTTCTTCTCGCCAGGCACTAGGGCATCCCCATTAGCAGATGACTCCTCCTTCGTCAAAGTCACTTCCCCCAGACCTACACAAATGTAGAGGTTGAACACAAAGAATGAAGAATGCTAATAATAGCTACTCGCATCAAAGGTATGCAGATGCAACGAGTTTCGAAGCTTACCATGATCTTTGGCTTCCCACAGGGCTCGGGATAAATCTCGCCACACTCGTTCGACATATGGGCAAATTGAGTATAAGCGGCCAACCCAGTCTTGGAGATCCCAAACCGCATCGGGGTAGGTTGATACAACTAAAAAAGAAAGAGAAATAAAGTTAGATGCTTAGAGAAATACCATCAAAAAGAAGCAAAGGAAGAACTGACAACACGTTTACTTATGCCCAGCGTTCCATTTCTTAGGGACAGGGTCTTTTCGGCCGGAATCGGGTTGGAGGTCCTCACTATGATAAATTGGCTCACCCATACTTCATTTCCAGGCTCTTCGGTATAGGCAAAAAGGGACCTCGGGGCTCGATGGAGTATTTTGATTAAGCCTCTGCGGAGGATACGGGGACTATACATCCGAATCAGGTGGTTGAGGGTGAAGGGCGTTTCCTCTATCATATTTGAGTAATGCCTGATCATATAAAATATGTGCCAGAATAAAGGATGAATTTGGCCTAGGATTACCTGATAACATAGACAGAAGTCAAGAATCACGGGGTTGATAGGGGGCAAGGATGGCCCTATCGGCCCCAAGGTGAATGGATAGGTGTATACACTCAGAAAGCCAGCTTTATGAGCCGTAATATCTTCTTCCCAAGCAGGAATCTCCACAAGCACGGTATCCCCCAATGGTAGTCAGCCCTCACTCTCCCGACGTCTGTTACCAAGTCATAGGCTCACGATGCCCTGGCTTTGAGGAAGGTCTCTCGACCTTGAAATTGGAGGTCATCGCTAAAGGTCCTGGGATGCATTCCTCTGCACAAGGAGGTGCCACCTCACCTGGTGAAGGAAGTGAAGAGGACGGGCCCGCAACCTCCCGCAAAGCAGAGTTGGGAGTTCTCACCATCTCAAGAAGATTTTAAAGGGAAAAATGGAGTTGCGTTGCTCAGAAAAATGAGAGAAAAGGAAGAGCGAACCTTCTCATAGGTTTGGGAATGCAATGGGTTATGGGTTATAAACGCTCCATGTGTACATTGAAAAAGGCCAAGAAGCAGCCAACTGCCATAGTCAATGCGGGAACCTACAAAAGCAGCACGTGTGTCGTATGTCGACATCTTGTGGCCATTGTCGGTTACAAGAACATCGAAGGAGGAAGAAATTCAAGGTCATTTCTTATCATTTCCACTCTAAGAAATGCGGAGACTATCTATATACAGTAAAACCGGGTTCTCGATTTCCCCATCATTAGGTCACCTTGCGGGCATGCTTCTCGAGGCTCGAAGCCGAGGTCGAGACCCACCCTCTGGGGCCGTCAGGTATCGGCCTCGGGGGGCATGGCGTGCTAACAGCTATAATACAAGAGAGGGGAGTTCCCAAGGCACGCAGTTGAAATTGATAGACCCGGTGCTGTCTGGTTGTCCCATCCCGCTTTCTTTATCATTAATGTATCGTGTACTATGTTGGGATATCCTCCCCTATATAAAGAGGATCCTCACCACTTTTTAAGGGGTTGTTGTGGCTCCAACTATTCTACATAAGATCAATAACATTTCTCTCTCTCTCTCTCTCTCTCTCTCTCTCTCTCTCTCTCTCTCTCTCTCTCTCTCTCTCTCTCTCCCGCCCCCCCTTTTATCTCGCTTATAATTGGCCATAAAGAACCTCCATTAAGTACATTCTAACTGTTACCCCTTTTTTTGTTTACCCCCGATAGCTCGAGCTCGAGCCTAGACATCGACCTCGAGGCCCCTCACCGGCCAGTCTGAGTCCCGGACAGCAAGCTCCACTAGTTCAATCGTAACCCTGTTTAAGTTCGTATTTCGTCTTTTAACTTCATATATCTAGCATCAACTGCTTTAACAACTTGCATAAAAATAGATCACGTATTTTTAGAGTCCCATCAATAAATTTAATTATCGTTACTATTTTCACGGTAAACAAGTTTTTTTGTAAGTATTGAGTCTCACTCAATGCTTGTAGTGAATATGATAAAGGGAAGCATCAAAGCAAATTGGCTACTACGAAAAACATTAGTAATATCAGATGATTAATATAGCATGGGTATCAACCACTGTTATAATAAAATGAACAAGGCAGTTGATGTTTTGGCTAACTTAATAAGTATAAAACTATTATAACGACCCGGCTGGTCATTTTCATGAGTTACCACTTTGTTTCCCCCATTTCTACTTCTTTATTCTTTGTTTATAAGTGTTATCTAGTATCAGGTTAGTCGGTTCAAATTCAAAATTATTTTGGAAGGTTTGAGACACTTAGTCTCTTAAGTTGGCCTTTAGTTGGAAAAAGTCAACCAGAAGTTGACTTGTGAGAAAACGATCTCGGAAGTTAGTTTTTATGATTCGAATAGCTTCAGGAGGTGATTCCAAACTTAGGAGAGTGATCGGAATGTGTTTTGGATGTCCGAAGTACATTTACGCTTGAATTGGCGAAAATAGATTTTTGGTATTTTTCGGTTAATAGTGAAAATTTTGATATCGGAGTTAGAATGGAATTATGGGAGCTACAGTAGGTCCGTTGTGATATGTTGGGATGTGTGTGCAAAATTTCAGGTCATTCGGACGAAGTTTTATAGATTTTTTTTATCAAAAGAGGGATACAGAAGTTTTAGAGTTCTTAGGTTTGAATCAGTGGTTAATCTGATGTTTCGATGTTATTTTAGTTGTTTTGAAGATTGGAAAAAGTTTGGAAGGTGGTATATGGCTTGCTCGTGCTTTTGGTTGAGGTCCTGGGGGCCTCAGGGTGATTTCGGATGGTTGACGGGAGGTTTTGAATGAGAATTGGCAGTTGAAGGGCTAAGTTCCTGCCATAACTGCACTTGCGGCTTGGGGACCACAGGTGCGGGCCCACAGAAGCAGAAATGAAGTCGCAGATGCAGCCAAGTGAGGGAAAGGCTGGAGTCGCAGATGCGAAACTTTTTGCGCACCTACGATAGCGCATGTGCGAGAATTTGATCGCAGGTATGGTGGTTGGGCGGATAAGTAAAATCCGTAGATGTACACCTAGGACTGCAGATGCGGGTCCGTCCGTAGGTACGATAGTTAGACCACAGATTTGGTTTTGCTGGGTCAGAACATATATATTTCACCCTTCGCGAATTTGGGTTATTTTTCATGACATTTCAAACGGAAAGAAGCTTTGGAGAGCAAATTCTAGGGAGAATTCAAGAGGGTTTCTTAGAGGTAAGGTTCTTGGTCCCTAAACTCATTTTTATCATGATTTTTAAGGTTGTAAGCTTGAAATCTACGGAAAAATCAGTAGCAAATTAGGGGTTAGGGCTTGGAAAATTGGAGACCTAAAATTAGGAATTTGAGGGGTCTTTTGTGGTCGGATTTAGTACTTTTGATATGAATGAACTCGTTGGGGGAATAAGGATTCCATTGATATAAATTTTGTCGGATTTCGAAACGTGGGCCTGTGGGTCGGGTTTGGTCAATTTCAGGATTTGCGTTGTAAGTCGATAAGTTTCGTATAGGTTTCACTCCTTTAGCATATATTGATGATTATGAACTTATTTTGGTGAGATTCGAGGATTTTGGAGGCCAAATAAATAGGAAAGGACGTCACATGCTAGAGTTTGGCTTGGCTTGAGGTAAGTAACGATTCCAATCTTGGTTTTGCGGATTCGAAATCCCAAACTATGTGTTCTATGATTATTATGAAGGTAACACTATGCCAAGTGACAGGGTATGGGCGTGCACCGTGGGAAACGTAACCTGGATCATTCCAGAACACTACTTAATGGTTCTTTTCTATCGATATTTGTATTGTAATTATGTGATCGAGTTGTTCATGTAAATCATGTTGATTATCATGTTAAGGCTTCACGCCGATATTATTGAGACCCAAGAGGTCGTTTCTTGCTGTCATATCATTTATTTTACTGATATTCTGTACTCAACCCTTTTCATGCATATTTTATCATGTCTCACTCTCGATTATTACTATTCGCCACATTTTAGTGTTGACCTGGCAAGAATCATGACATTTGGAGCCCGTGTGTGAGACTCGTGAGTTATGACTGAGGGAGGCCGAGAGCCTGATATTAAGTGATAGTATGAGATTGGGCTGCACACCGCGGCGAGATATTGAACAAACCTTCGTTGGATTTGTTATAGCGCTAGGGCTAATGAGAGAAGCCCCTCAGGAGTCTTTACACACCCAGTGAGCGCAAATAATGATATTGAGGGGTGGATATTCCCTGGACATGGATCTTGTCCGAAGTATTATACCGGAAGATGGACCTTCTCCGTGAGGTTGGATTGTCCTGTGTCCTCGGTACTGGATGATTGCGGTTAGTGATGTATATTCCGGGACGAATCTTCCCTGGGTCAGATGGCCATATACAGTACCGAGGGGTTGAGCACTTGTGAGTGGAGGTTCATGGAACATTGATCATGCTAGTTGTGTATTGGAATATGTAAAATCTCTGAGTTTTGAACTTCGTACTATTCAGTTGCATTTAAATACTATTGAACTTTACTTGAACTGTAAGCATGTCTATTTTTCTTATTTAGATATATGTTATTACCTGTTGAGGTTTGGTCCATCACTACCTGTCAGTCCATAGGTTAGACTTGTAACTTACTGAGTTGGTGTACTCACTTTACCCCCTACACCTTGTGTGCAGATCCAGGTATCTCGGGTCAGGGTAGCAGTTGTTGATCTTTCCAGTGGAGGCCTTCTGTGGAGATTGCGAGGTAGTTGCTTGGCAACCACAGTTCCGCCTTCTCATTTCCCTTATCTTCCTTTAGTATATTTATTTTGATATTCTCATATCGTGTTGGTCATGTTGTTTCAGACAGATGTAGTAGTTTTAACTCATGACTTAGTGACACCCGAGGTCGGGATTATGTTTCATTCCGCTGGATTTGGATTTATACTTTTATATTATTGAACTTCTGTTAAAAATTATGATTTTCCTTGAATATTCATTTGGAAAATGGAGTGTTTGGAAATAAGTGACTGGTTTTATATCACGATAGGCGTCATCACAACATAATTAGATTTTGGATCGTGGCAACTATATTCAATACGGCTGCACCCATGCCAACTCAGGTTACAGCCGTAGTGAAGATGGACCGGATGAACATGCCTACCTTTAGAATCAAAACAAAAACAAAAAAAAGGAAGCTTTAGCATTCATGTATAGTCATTTAGGCTATTTTTTGGGATCACTAACATTAATCATTGAAAAGGAGTCCTCCTCAGTTAACTTTTGTATTCCCCGACGCAAATATATACTTTTTGGGTAACTAATATACAGGTAGGGGTATTGTCAAACCCCCCTCCACCTCAAGGGGGTAAGAAGTAAGAACTACGCTTCCCTTAATAATGGCTAGGGGTATTCAACGAAAAACTGATAAATCACACCAAACGATAATTCGAGTCAAATCAGAAAGATAAATCTAATATGATTTGGTTGATATTGAAAAGAAAAATCCGGCCATAATTTATTTAATTTGATTTTAACTAAAAAAAAGTTAAACCGAAACCAAACCAACATTCTTATACAATTTATAAGAATATTTTATACATATATTTACGATTTGTAATTTATAAATATTTCTTAAATTTTTTCACAGTTTTATCTTTTAAAGTATTATTTTACGTTTGGACTTAATATTCATGAATGGTAAATAAATTTTATAACCCATAAATGTAGTGATTCAAACAAAATTCAAATCAATATTAATCTAACAAAAAAAAAATTTCAATTCAACACTAGGAATGATGATAGTGTTGGATATCTATTTTTTTTTAGTTTTATATTGGTTTATAATGAAAATGCATAACTTAGTTTGTTTTTTCTTTAATGCTTAGTTATGTAATTAATAGTAAATAGCTATATCTATTTTAGCATGAACCATATAGTATTTTTAGATTATGTTAAATTTTATTATGGCTTGTTAATTAGAAATATTTTCTTTATGCAATTTTATTATTTTCTTATTGAATATTTTAGTATAATGATATGAATTATCTCATATTATTGTGTTATTTTCTTGAAAAATATATTATATAGTTGAATCTTACTAGGATTAAAGAAATATTTGGAGCACAAGTTACATACTTTGTGCTATGAAGACTTTACTTGAACAAAATCCAAAAACCTGGAAAGAAAAAAAAACCAAGATTGAAACCCCACTTTGTTTGTTTGGTTTGGTTTACAAATTTAAAAATTCGATACCATTAGTTTAATTTGGTAATTAAAATTTTGAACCAGCCCGATATTTGTACACCCCTACGAATGGCAATGAAGGGTCTCACACAACTATTCAGTTGAAAGTGCCGAAAACAAAATTATCTCATTTAAAAATTTAAATTTGTAAAGATTCTACTGACTTAAGTTCCCCCCCCCCCCCC
>MU747871.1:0-16798 GCA_026770625.1 Nicotiana glauca
TATATATATATATATATATATATATATATATATATATATATATATGAAAATATGAGGAAAAATTGAGTATCAACACCTTGTTCGATTTCACATTCGACCTCGTTCAAATTAACTCACATTCGATCTTATTCGAATTAATTGAAGTGACTCTCGGCCTTGTTTGATTTAATTCACATTCGACCTCATTCAAATTAATATTCAACAACCTCGGCCATGGCCAAAATAAGAATTATTACGACTAAGGCGACCAAACGATAGGAACACAACCTAACATAGAATATTTGAAGAAGGACAAACAAAGTAATATTTCATACTTCACAAAAAAATGTATCCTTTACAAGGGCTAAGTAGACACCCACAAAATCTGCACAAAATTATTTTTAAAAAAGGAGAAACTATTCGCCTCCGGGACTAGCACGAGCATCTTCGAAATCTGCCTCAGGAACCCTTCCCATCATCATCAGATTCTTGAATATGTCCAGCTGAGCCTCGGAATTGATCCACATCTCGTACAAGTCTCATGAAACATCGAGATAGGTGGAAGCGTGAGAAGAAGACGACTGAGCCAATAGCTGCGCCTTTTCGACCTCAAGAGCGGCAATCTGGTCATTAATGCTTGAAACCTCTCTCTCGAGCCCCCCAATTCGCTCATTAACAAGTTCCTCCCTGACCACGACCGCTTTCGTATCACTCGCCCGCTCGGACCGGAGGATGCGGATGACATCTTCCAACGCCGCCACTTTCGGCAAAGCCGCCACTTTAGTATCCTCAGCCTTCTCCAACTCTGCTGCCTTCTCGATCACCTCATCACTCAAATTGGTAGCTCTGATGCGGAAATACCAGATGCCATCAGTCATAAATCATGCAACAACTCCAAAACTCTCCGTTTAACCACCCGAACTCACCCCGAGGCCCATGAGACCTCAACCAAAAGCAAAGATATGATCTATTACCTTGTTCAAACATGCTCGAACAATCAAAACATTACCGTTAACACCAAAATCATCAAATTTCACCAAATCAAAGCCTAAGTTTATCAAATTCTTCTGAAACTCACATTCGATCAAAAACCCGACCTAACCACTTCCGATTCAATTGAAATTTTGCACACAGATCAAAAATTACCTAACGAAGCTACTACAACTCTAAGAATTCCATTCCGATCCTCGGATCAAAATCACACCTATCAACCGGATATCGCCAAAATGCTAACATTGCTAATTCAAGCCTAATTCTATATCGAGCCTCCAAAATTACTTTCGATTGTGCTTCTAAGCCTCAAATCATCCCTCGAAGCTAACCGAATCGTCAAAAATTATATTCGAGCCCTCTAACTCACAAGTCAACTTCCGGTTGACCTTTTCCAAACCAACCTTTCCTTAAAGAGGCTAATCGCCCCATTTCCTACCAAATCCAATCTGAATTAACTCAAACTCATCCAACACATATAATGAATCATGAAGAAGCAATAAACGGGGAAAACGGGACGGAAACACATGAGACGACGGGTCGGGTCGTCACATGCCTCTTCTGGCTTAAGAATATATGTATAAATGATGAAAAAGAATGCTTTCTATAAAAGAAAGAATTGTTTATTTGCTTCAACCCATTGAGTTATAATCATGTTTATAAAAATTTACGGTTTAATATATTATGGATAAATCATTATTGGACCATTAGTAAGTGTCAAAGTTGACTATCTCGTCTCTGCTTCTTCGAGATTAGATGGGATAGTCATTGAGTACACATTGTTTTCGTACTCATACTACACTTCTGTGCATTTTTGTTTCACAGGCATATGCATCTCTAGTGGCTTACCGGGCGTAGCAGCACGGTTGATACGGAGACTTAGGTGAGCTGCACTTCTCGAGGCGACCTGTAGCCAGCAGAGTCTCTTTTAATTTTCTATATTTATTTCTGTCCAATATTGTATTCCGGACGATTGTTGTATTACATTATTTCTTAGAAATTGCTCATGCACTTGTGACACCGGGTTTTTGTGAGCTGCACTTCTGGGAGGATTTTTGGATTATTAAATGTTAAGTTTTTGTTAATGACTTCGCGGTTATTTCTGTAAATTTTATTATTCGTTATTTAATGTATAAAGAAAAATGATTTTAGACAATAAAAAAATTGGAATGCAATTAAGTATTTTGGTTGGCGTGCCTGACAGCGGTGTTCGGTGCCACCACGACCCTTAATGGATTTTGGGCCATGACAATAACATTTTAAAAATACCGAAAATTGATCGAATTGTACCGATACCGAACATAAATCGACATGATTGGTATGGTTTATAAAAGTGTAATTTTGGTTATACATAATAGATAACTGTTATATGATATAATTTTATAAAATAACCGGTCGAACTGAATCATTGACACCCCTAGCAAAAATAAAGTGAAATTTACTTTTTATTTCTCCATATAAGCATATTAAAATTTGACAAAAATGTGAACTTTTATAATTAGTTATTATAATTTTAACAGAAGAAAATGATCCTATGTGTTTATTTATTTATAAGGGTCCTAAACCAACATTTCTCCCCCTCTCCAGTGTTATGTGAGTGTTGTCTCGGTATCTATATGTCTCGTTTAATTAGTGGTGGCAAAATAGATTAAAAAAATAATTATTCATCTATGTTATATACTAAAAACAATATTAAACAATATTTTTTTTAAATGGGTTATAAAATGATAGAGTCATATTATTAACTTAAAACAAATGTATAACTAATGGATATAATTTTTAGTTCTGTAAAGACTCACATTTATGGTTCACCAAGTTTGGAAGACTCGGAATTCTCCCAAAAGTGATCATATTCAAGAAGTTATCTTCCATTTAATCTATTCTTTTATCTTGATTAAATATGGATGGGGTCGGAAATTTTACATGTAGTCATTTTTTATCCACCTATATCCGACCTGACCCGTCCATCTATCACCCTTACATTCAACGAAAGTCTTCTTAACTGTCAATCTAACTAAATATTTAGAAAATGGCATATAACTAGGGATGGAGCATGAGTGTCAACTACGGGTTCGATAAATCTAATAGCTTTTGTTTAACTCTTTTATTTAACTTAAAAATATATATTAAATATGTATAGATTATTAATTTAGTATCAAACTCTTAAAGAGTTAAAATATCGAACTCATAAACTTATAACCTGACTTTGCCTCTGCATACAATACGGTACTATAGTTCTTTAAGCATAATATCTTTATTGACTATAAATATAAATATTCAACCACCTTTAAAAATTTGATATTAATTATTAAAATGAAGTTATGTCACGATCCAAAAATCACAAGTCGTGCTAGCACCTAACTCAATGCGCTAGGTATGCCAACTAACAGAAAATATGTCACGACACGGTTCGTCCTTCGTGAACCATCGTAACGGCACCTAGTCGCTACGACTAGGTAAGCCTAATAATGCAGAATATAAATCATAATTGCGGAAGAAATAATTAAAACTAAACTAATAAAATAAAATAATGGTTAAGGTGCCGCTTGGCACATACAATAACAACCCCCGAAGCTAACAAAAATTCCCAAAACACGGAATCTCAATATTAAATAAAATAGGAATGCCTCTACAGACCACCACAATTCTTTACAATCAACCCCTGACATAGCCCACATTACTTTGTCACATGTGCAATTAACAAGTACCGCCTTATTTCGCCATAAGTGCATCATAATACTCTCACCTTATTTCGCCACATGCGCAACCTACATATAAACATATGAACATATCCCGCCTCACTGCGCCTCATGTGCAATATATCAATAGCAACAGTAGCACAACAAAGACCTCATGCAATCCCTCAACAACAATCGTACGGCAAAAACCTCGTGCATCACAACATCAATAACCACATGGTAGAAACCTCGTGCCTCAACAATATCAATAACTGCACGGTGGAAACCTCGTGCCTCAACAATATCAATACAACACAATAAATGACAATATATACAGGAACAAAGCAAGGGAATAAAATCAGGTATTTTCGTTTACCAAACGACGGTACAACTAGCTCACAAGGAATAACCGCAACAGATAAATACTAAGCACAATAAGAACAACTCGACAAGGGAGAAATAATACGAAACAACGATTCCATAATACTCAGTTCAACAACAAGGAATTTAACATGACTCAAATAATTACAATTAAGAAAATATCAACTAAACATGGGATATTTAACTCAACCCGCTAGGTATGCTAACTAATATAAAATACCTACCAACTGAGATTATAAGAGGATAGAAAATACATAACTAAATATTTACAAATTTTTCAAGACCAGGTAGTACGAATCATGAGCTTCTAAGATTTGGAACTTCAAAACTAATACAAATAAATACACGTAATGTTTGAAGATTACATAAACAGATTGACAATAACCTAAACTACCAAGAACAAGTGGCAGCTATATCCAACCGCACGAACATCTTCCGAATCAGCATCCAACGTCACCAGCAACTCCGCTCCAAAATATGCACGGAATGTGTAGAAGTGCAGTATCAATACAATCGGCCTCATGTACTGGTAAGTATTTTTCCTAACCTCGCCGAAGTAGTGACGAGGCTTTTAGTTAAAAAGATACTTATTTAAATAACATGTACATTAGATTAAGAGTAAAGCAGTTCGAAGTATGATGGATAAAAGTATCAAGTACAACCCGAAGAGTCAGACAATGAATACTGTAAAGAACCACAATAGAATATTTACGATCTTTCCTGGTATGAGATATATGTCAAAAATGTCAAAATGTCAAACCACATGGCACAGTAACACCCTTCGTGCTTTTATCTCATCTTCAACGTGTATAAATGAAATTATGTAATAATTCAATTAGCACGGCAACACTGTTCTTACGTTAAACTCATCATTACCAAGTGATCGTATAACAGAAACAACCAAATCACAAGAACACAATAATAGAAACTTCCAAGTAGGAAATACGCAAATAGCAACTGTGGACAAGAATACACAAGTGGGTCACAGTAAAGGACTACTCGAAAAGTATATGAGTAATAATAACAATTGAAAAACAAAAAATATCAACTTCAATTAACTAGCATGTTGGAGGCCTAAGTACAAATATAACAATTAAGAGGAAAAATGCATGTTCTTTATAAATTAACAAGTAAGGGTATGAATGGCTAGCTTAGTGGAAGGCTTATACTGAAATACAACAGAATAGATACAACATATAATATAAAAGCAGAAATAGACATGGTATTTGTAAGTTAAGCAAGTAAAAGACATGGACAGTGCAACAACATTCGAGATAAAGGTTAACTACAGGACAATAACAACAAGTCACACAAAATATGTAGATACCACAATAAAAACTCAGGGTAAGGGCACGAACATATACACAGGAAATAGGTATAACATCATAATGCATATCCCTCATCCTCACATGCACGGAAACACCCTTTATACAATGACCTCACAATAACATACAAGTATAACAATATAAATGAAATGGCACGGGATCATCCTTGGTGTTTTTACTCTGAAATGATATGACACGACATCAACCTACGTGCTATTACTCTCAATAGTGTGGCACAACATCACTTTTCGTATTTGAACTCTCAATAATGTGGCATGACGTCTCCCTTCGTGCTTTTACTCTCAATAATATGGTACGACATCACCCTTCGTGCTTTTACTCTCAATAATATGGCACAGAATCACCCTTCGTGCTTTACACACTACCTCACATGATAATGTATAAACAATGGAACGGCATCACCCTTCGTACTTTACACCCTTTATTGCCAAGCATATGAGTATCAATGAAAAATAAGGCAGGAACCAAAAATAACATCAAGAAGAGTGCTTAAACGGATATTCCAAACACATTCCAAATAACAACTTTTCCAAGTCAATAATGGTTCAACAACCATCAAGAAAAGTATTATTCAAATACTTCCACGAATCCAATAAATGATCCGCAACACAAGTATAGAGCCAAGCATCTCAAGAAATTCGATTGTAGTAATGTAGTAATGATTTCACATAGAGATGACCGAATTAGACACATCAATGTATTGTTATAATTTTTATCAAGTTATAACAAACTAAGTCTTGATATCTATTACTATTTAATATTATGTCCTTAGTATCTAAGAGTCAAACAAGGCAGTAAGAAAAATGCCGACTTGAATACACCACACAATGCTAGAGAAAATAATTTCAATTAATAAAGCTATAATTTTAATTCAATTTTTAAAAAAGCCAACAAAAGTCAAACCCCGGGCCCGTCCAATCGAAACATAGGTCCAAAGGTACGTCTTGACTAGCCATAGCCTCACGAGTCCAAATATGTATTTTTTTTTCAAATCCGAGTCTTATTCGACTCTCAAATCCCAAATTTTTATTTTTCAAAACTTTGACAAAATTCCCAAAAATTTTCATAGTTTTCCCATGAATTTGATGTTAAATCTTGTATAAAATCATGAAATATAGCTGAAAATTGATTAAAGATACTTACCCAATATTTTGGTATGAAAATCCATTCTCAAAATCGCCTCACCTCAAAGCTAGGGTTCAAAAATATTAAAAATAAAGCAAAAACTCGAAATTCTCAACACTTAATAGGCTGCAGATGTCGCATTTGCGAACAAAACTTCGCATTTCATAATGAACAGTATTTTTGCAATTACCATAAATGGTTGGCAATTACGAATGAACAGTATTTTCGTAATTGCCATAAAAGGTTCGCAATTGCGAATGAATAGTGTCACACCAGAAACCAGCAAAACCCAAACTTCTCCGAAATGATCCGAAACCACCTCGAAACTTATCCGGAACCTCCCGGACACAAACCATATATGAATTTAAATCATAAAACACGCTACGGACCTGCTCGCGCACTCGAAATACTGAAAAGAGGCCATCTTAACCCGATATTATCACGACCCAATTTCATTTCAGGTCGTAATGGCGTCCAACACCGTTGTCAGGCAAGCCAACGCGAAAACAATTACTATGTTCTAGTTTTAGTTTTTACAAAACAGTTACCACAATCTCTAAGTTTGAATTTAAAACAAGCGATAATTAACATGATATCATAATAGTTATACAATCTCAACAACAACAAAAATAGTCTACTAATGTATGTGCCAAGACCTGGCGTCACAAGTGTGTGGGTATCTAGTAGAATATACAAAAAAAACTCTATCCTAATGTCTGAAATAGAATAGATAGCCAAAAGTAAAGAAAGACTCCATCGGGCTGCTGAACGGCATAGGAAGGGAGCAGCTCACCGTGGAATCTCGGGCCAGATCAAGAGTATGCACCAACCTTGTAACCAAATGTACCTGCCTCAAATCTTGTACAATTAAGTACAGAAGTATAGTATGAGTACATAAATAATATGTACCCAGTAAGTATCATGTCTAATCTCAGAAAAGTAGAGATGAGAGGTCGACTTGACACTTACTAGGGTCAAATAATATGAGAAAATGTTATACTAAACATGGATAGCATAAATGAATAACAATTTATAGCAAGAAGTAACAGGTCCCTTCCTAGATGATATCACAGTTAACTATTTATATTTCAGGCCATACAACAAAGTTCAGTCCACAACAATATACCGAGCAAGAAGCATACGCAAGTAGTGCCGAGGTCATACGGTCTGATCCAACATAAAAATAAAGTGTGCAATGTCGGAGGGTCCAACAACGAGAACCATAGATGCATTTATTATCCCGCTCACGAATCATACGTGTGACGCGGTCAAATATAATTAAGCACAACAAACAGGCAGACAAGAATATATCAGGGGAGCAATTACTCACAGAAATGTCAACTTCTCTTTAAAAGATCAAGAAAGTGATGTTTCTCGTATTAATTTCATTTACCACATTCAACATATTTTAAGAAATCCAAATTAACCATAAAGTCACAAGAATATCACATAAAGAATGCTCTTGGTTCCTAGACTACCCGGACTTAAGCATAATAGTGGCTACGCATGGACTCTTGTCACCTAATACGTATATAGCCCCAACATATAGTGGCAAATTATTCAATTATTACACCTATGGGGACAATTCCCTCTTACAAGGCTAGATAGGAGACTCACCTTGCTCCAACGCGTACTTCCAATACCAAGAACGTGCTCAAACTCTCAAATTTAGAGCCGAACGATCCAAAACTAACTCAATGAGGTAGGAACTAGTTAATAAAAGCTCACAAGATCACATTCTAACTATTAAAGTAATTACCAAACCCAAATCACATGTTTCGTAAAATTCGACCCCGGGCCCACACGCCCGGATTCCAAAATTTTTCGAAGAATGTTGTTCTTTATAACCTAAGGATCAATAATATTTGATTTATACTTCATTTCATAACAAATTTCGTGGTTAAATCTAAGTTTTATCAAAATTGCCCAAGAGTAGAAGTGAAATGAAATAAATATCCTAAGTCCCATTTTTAAAAGATGTACTCAGGTTTCTGATGTCGCATTTGCGACGCCAGGTTCGCAAATGCGAAGCCTGGGCTATGCTGTAGTGGTCGCAAATGCGACCCAGGAGTCGCAATTGCGACTTCTGATGGAATCGCAAATTTGGCAGAGTTATCGCAAATGTGAATTCTTCCTGGATCTGGCTCCTTCGTAATTGCGAAGCTCCCCTGGAAAATGCGATGTTCGCAATTGCGAACAATATCTTGCAAGTGCAAGATCTGCTCGAGCAACCAAAAAGACCAGAAATTTGGTGTGTTTTTCTACTCCCAACCTATGCCCGATACTCACACGAGCCCTCGAGGCTCCACTCCAACCACTCATACAAGTCAAACAACATCGTACAAACTTGTTCGAGTGATAAAATCGCCAAAATAACATCTAAAACTACATATTCAACACCAAAACGTATGAAATCCTTAAGAACATTCAAATTTCTATTTTTACAACCGGACGTCCGAATCACGTCAAATTAGTCCCGTTTCTCACCAAATTTCACAAACAAGGCTTAAATGTTATATTGGACCTGTACCAGGCTCCAGAACTAACATACGGGCCCGATACCAATATGATCAAGCATTATTTAATTTCATTAAATCCTTACAATTTTAGTTTAACAATTTCTAACGAAAATTCATTACTCGGGATAGGGTCCTCGAAATTCGATTAATCGATTCTGGGCATACGCCACGGTCCCATATTTTCCTACAGACCCTTTTGGACCGTCAAAATACAATTCCATGTCCGTTTGCTAAAAATGTTGACCAAAGTCAAACTTAGCCCTTTTAAGAAATCTTAGGGAATCAAGTGTGCCTATTACAACTAAAACTCTTCCAAATCCCGAATCAACCATCCCCATAGGTCGCAAATTAGTTAAAGAAAGCATGGGAAGTTTTATTTAGGGGCGGGATTCTAAAAAGAAAAACGACCAGTCGGGTCGCTACAGATATTAACCATGGTCAAACTCCCAAGTTTCTTAACTTTACTAGACTCTCAACCAATGATCCAAAAATACACTCAAGCACCTCGGCACTCAGAACAAAAGGTTCTCACCATTCTAAAAACACAACACGAACTCTCTTGCGCTTAAATCATCAAAATAACTTCTAAAACCACGAATCAGACGCCAAAACGGATGAAAATCAAATTAAACTTCAAAAACTTCTAGAATCACAACCGAGCATCTGAACCCTATCAAATCAACTACAAATGGTGCCAAACTTTGCAGACAAGTTCCATATGACAAGATGAACCTACTCGAAGCTTCAAATCACACATGACAACCTCAAAAATATGAATCACACCTTAAGACAAAATCAATGAACTTTGAAACTTCAACTTCCACAACCGATGCCGGAACCTATCAAACACCTCCGATTGAACTCAAAATTCGCACACAAGTCACATTTGACATTATGGACCTATTTCAACTTACAGAATCAGTATTCAACCCCGATATCAAAAAGTCCACTCCTAGTCAAACTTCCCAAAAATCCAACTTTCGCCAATTTAAGACTAATTCCACTACGGACCTCCAAATTACAATCCGAACACTCTCCTAAGCCTGAAACCACCCAAAGAAGCTAACAGAACTAATGAAACTCCATTCCAAGGTTAATTTACAAAAAGTCAAATTTGGTCAAATCTTCCAACTTAGAACTTAAATCTTGAAGTTCATTCCCCCAAATTGATTCCGAATAACTTGAAAATCAATAATAACGATTTACACAAATTATAATATATCACGCGAAGCTACTCGAACCCTCAAAACATAGAGCGAAGTGCAAATACCCAAAACGACTAGTTGGGTTGTTACATCCTCTACCACTTTAATTCATATTTGTCCTCGAACGTGCTAGGAGCCGTTCCATAGCTATCAAATCACAGTGTAACCTTACTAAACTTAAAACCAAGGGCGATACCACATTACCCCAATCCATATAAGCCCGCCAACACACATAATTAGAGGTCTTCATTTCAACATTGGTCTTTAAACCTTATAACTCCATCTCTATCATCCAGAATTCATTACAAGATCTGAATCCCACAACTACGCATTGTATAAGTCTGAGCAAGCTGTATCAAGTCACAACCATAACACAAAATATAATCACATGACATACTCAATCACTTCGACACTCCTAGTAGAAACTGTTGACCATCATTACTACCCAAACCAATTCCAAAACAAATCTGATGCTAGTAGCAAATCCTATACTGATTAGGACCTCGTTCAAAACCTTCATACCATACCGATGATGAAAGAATACGCATAACCGCTTAACCACTTATTTGATCTATAAGCCAAGAAACTCACTTGCCCGGCCAGGACCATTGCCCACATACTCAACAAATGTAGTGTTATTCCTCTAAACCTTTATCATCCCAATACAATAGCACAAATCTCAGGTCTAGAAACCTCATCTTAGCCAATACAAAAAACCACACCAACAAGTATGAACAATAAACATATAGAGCCACACACAACCCAGTTCCGAACACTAACGAGTAACAATTCAGATATGACAGATAACAGTAAGAAAACTAAACAAGAAAACTACTAAGCAAGTTAAATAGGCAGGGAAAATTTTAGCATTTTACTGTGAACTATCCTCAACCAGGTGAAAGAAAAATACACGGAATAGAAATAAGGAGAAACTTTTCATCACTGTACCGTTGATGTGTGCAACCTGATCCCATCATATCAATCAATATGGGGTACCCTTCGAGCCATAATGCTCAGGCTCACTGATCACATGTGCGTCAATATCAAGCACAACTGAGTGCACAAAAATATAACTATGGGAAAAATTATTAGGAACAAACAATACTGAGAAAGACAAGCACAACTATGGTGCAATAAGCAAATCCACATCACAAAGGCTACCTCGCCTATAATGCGATGAGGCTTAATTGAATCACAATATGCATACGAAGAATCATGTAACCTGCCATAGTATAAGGGAGAAATATATAGGATAAACCAAGGCAACATCTATGCAAAACATATAGTTCCGATCCGATACAGAAAACACCTTCTCATTGAGCTCAAAATAATTTCTAAACCAAATTCGGATCTTCCTCAAACATGTAATAATCCTACTAAAGTCCATAGTAACTTTCCCATAACACCCACCGTCAATCATCCAATACCCTACATTTCTTCTCAACTTATAATCCAGGAATAGTCTGTCAACAAGAATATTTAATCGCTGAGCCTCATGAATACAAGAATTTTCATACCCAATCTCAACACCGCTACTCAATGGATGACACGTATCTCATACTCCGTCATCTTAGGGAAAAACATCCATAAATCAAAACACATGGTACCTGTCAACAGGCGAACCCTACTCCAATAGGAACACATAGTGCCAGCAAAACCTTTGTCGACGCCCCCTTTTTCTAAAGCAAAATCGGGTTTACGATATTTGGGAAGACAACTCTATTCCCGTTTGGGAATTTGGTTTTTGGGATTGAAGATTCGCCACCTAATGATTATGTACATTAGGACACTAAGAGTTTTGAATTTGAAAACCAGAGTTTGGTTAAGGGCTAAAAATTATCTCGAGGGGAAGGTGTTAGGCACCTCTCAAGATCCACTAGTGTGGTTCCCGGCCATGCTATATTGTGACTTTAAATGCAAACAACAAGTAGACAAGCAAGAGTTACAAATACAAAGAGGGGTTTTCACATAATGATTGCAACGGATTAAGGAAGTTAAAGAAACTGAATTTTGATAGAGGAAGCAGTTTTAAAAATCTTGAATAAAAGAGTAAAAAGAGAAAATGTTCACATATTTGTTGCAAGTTAAAAGTAGTTTAAAAGCTAAAGTTTGGCAAAAAAAGTAGTTGAAATTCTGAAAATAAAGTGGACAAATCCTTAATTTGGATCAGTCCACACAACACCCGGTAACCATTTATACACGTGGTGTTATCGCGTGGTCATCATATCCATATCTACCATTTTCCACCCCGTTAAGGTATTAAACGCGGAATGGTCTCGTTTTACTTATTGCATACTGTTACCCGCCCCATCCTATCAGTCCAGGAGGCACTTAGGACTACTAATCCTAAAGGTTAGGATATTAGGCTGATTGGTTTCATAGGATAAACATCTAGGGAGACATACAAAAACACATATTTCATGTTGGGGGGAAGTATGTAAACATACAAAGGCTCATGTATACCTTCTAAAAAAAACATAAATAGCATAACTTAAACACAATTAAGGTCTTAAAAGAATGCGAGTTTAAAGATCAGTTTTAGCAAAAGGTTTAATCATAACTGAGTGATCTAAAGAGCGTTTGACATGCAGAAATACAACTAAGAAAACAGTTGAGTAAGTAAAAGTACGGGAGCTATTAAAACATCATTTGGAAAAAAGGTAAAGATTTGAAAATACAATAGTTTAAATCAAAGCAGCAAAATTCTGGGCAGAAAGGGTAGCCCAGTAGTTTGAAAACTTAATAGGGCAAGAATCAGAAAATCAGTGAGAATAGATACGTGATTTAAAAAGAAAAGACTCGTTTCCAAATAGAGATGGATTTTCAGTAAAAAGAGTGACCTCCAGAGAGTCACAACAGGAATGAGAGTGGCAGAATTTAAATAAAAGCTGTTTAGTCTTAAAATGATAAGAACATGGTCAATTGGTTCTTATTAGGGCCTAAAGCTTGCTTAGGAGACGTATAAGTTGCCTAATTACCCTAAAGGGGTGAGCATGCGTATTCATCCCAGTTTTAAAGGATGCGGTTAATCAAACTTGCATTATTAGCTTAAACATACTGGTGAGGCGTTTAGCAAATTTCCACTTACATAAAAATATAAATCCTAAGTAACATGGAATCTAATGCACGTAAAATTCCTAAAATATGGTATCTAAATGCCAATGAAAATGCAGCAGTAGTTTTAACAGTTATTTGTGGGTCATTAGGTAGTTGTGAATATGAAATGAGTATGACAACAAACTGAAAGTAAAGTGTCTAAAACATGATTACTACTACATGACATGCATGTCCTATACATGGTGTCTATTACACAAATTGGTAAGTAAAGCCCTATGAGCGTGTTTTCTACCCATAACCTTAAATTAAGCATGCATGACCCCAACCGAATTTCACTATAGCCCCCAATCATTTGTTTACAAATTATTACAAACCATGATAGCTGAATTACAGAATGAAAAATAAAACAAGAAGCTACTCTATAGGGAGCCTTCAGCCAGGCCCAATTCCTCACTTCTTTTGAGTTTCACAGCCCTTTGCTATGGTTTGGGTGGGACAAAGCTCCCTAAGGGCCGATTGGGGTCCTTTACCGATACCATCACCCAAACACTATCAAAAATTGAACAAGTGCACTGTGGAACTCCCAGCCTTGTGCATCAAAGTTCAGTGGGTATTCAAAGATACCCAAAGCAATGCTTACACGAAAGGGGGGCAGAACCTACTTTCTAAGAATTGTAAGGGTGTGATAGAGTTTAAAGGAGTTGGGTTTGAAATACCAGTTTTTGAAGAAAATAGTTCCATAGAACAACTAGGAGTTTGTTTTATAAAAACAAGTATTGAAAAAGAAATGAAAGAAATAGGACAATCATAACTCAGAAGATATGCAGAGTTCAGGAAGCAAACACAGGTAGGGATTGGGACTGGCGACAGATAAATCACATGGCAGAAGTAAACTTATACACAATTAGCCCTTAGACTAGAGTTATAGCATAGTAATCACATAGTGTTCATGCCAAAGTCCAACATCATTAAGTGCCAGACAGAGTCACACATTAGATCATATAACACTTAGGTGGAGGGGTACAAGTTTGTAGGGATAGATGTTAGGCAGAGAATGAAAACATATAAGAAAACATTGGTCATGCTGGGATAAGAGGAAAGATAAGCACATAGACAAAACAAGCATGCTAGCTTCATAGGAATCAAACAAAGTCATAGTGGATCACACAAGGGAAAGCCAGAGACACATTAGACTAAAGGGAAAGGGAAATCACAGAGACATGCTAGTTACAACAAGAACAACAGAACCATAAGTAAAAGCATAGAAGAAACAGAATAAAGTGCAGTATGTATAAAAACATGTTGTTTTGAGAGCTATAAAACAAATAGAGGGCATACCAGTCGAGGATGAGATAATATAGAACAGTAGTGAGTAGTAGTATGCAGAGAAAGTGAGCAACAGTATGTAGGCCAAAGCATGTAGCAATGTAAAGAACAGTAGAATAGCAAAGCAGCCTAAATCACTCAGTCTTGGCTTTCAGCCGACTGAGTAATCAGTAGTCAACAAAGAAAGTGAGAGAGGTTGTGTAGAAAACAAAAGAGAACACTGAGTATGTTTTGTGTAAGAGAGAGTTCGGAACAATGAATTTTGTTAGTGTTTGTGATGTGTAATGTATCGGTATGTAATGCAAAAGAGAATGGGGTGCTTATAGCTCTCAAATTAAGTGGAAAAAAAGGTAATACATACAGACTGATTATAGTTATGGAAATAATACCAATTAGAATCAATTAAAGACCCGGACTTCCTTCAATTGAGGAGTCCTAGTTCAAACGTGTACAAAGTGTGTCAAATAAGGAAAGTTATTGTTTGCCAGACTGATATTTCCACAATAGGAGTAGTAAAAAGTATACAGAATATTTCAAGTAAGGAAAATATAATGACAGCATATTATACACACAAAATTAATTCAATGAATCACAGATGAAATTGAAAAATCACAGGGAATCAGTACTAAGTAAGGAGAGCATTCACAAATAAGGAAGTGATTCAAAAATCAGTGTAAAATTTCTAAGGAAAAAGTATACAAATTCAGGGATTCGAAGAGATGCACAAAATTAGTAGAATATTTGATAAACTAAGAACAATTAGACCTATACAACATAATAGGCATGAAAATTAGAGAACCTTAAGCAAGAAATAACAGAATAAATAGAAGGCTGGAACCCCAATAGTAAAATTAAAGCATGGAACTTGGAGAGTAACAAGCACATATGTGACGAACTGACCCGTCGTCTCATGAGTTACCGCTCCCATTTCCCCATTTTCAGCTTCTTTATTCTTCATTTTCCATATATTGTGTAATCGAGTTGATTTGAAATGGTTTTAATAAGAAATAAGACAGTCTCTTTTAAGAAGCCTTAAGTTGAAAAAGTCAATCAGACGTAGACTTATGAGTTAGAGGGTTCGGATGTGAATTCCGATGATTCGGTTAACTTCGAGGGATGATTTTTGACTCAGGAGTGTGACTGGAAGTGATTTTTGAGGTCCGGTGTAGAATTAGGCTTGAATTGGCGAAGTTAGTATTTTGGCGATTTCCGGTTGATAGGTGAGATTTTGATCCGAGGGTCGGAATGGAATTCCGATAGTTTCTGCAGCTTCTTTAGATTGTTTGGGATGTGTGTGCAAAATTCCAGGTCATTCGGACGTGGTCTGGTCGGGTTTTTGATTCAATGCACGTTTTGGAAGTTTTAAAAGGACTTAGGCTTGAATTCAATGTAATTTGATGATTTTGGTGTTAGTTGAGGTGTTTTGATGATTGGAGAAAGTTTGGATGATGTTTGAAGATATGTTGGTTTTTTTGGTTGAGGTCCCGGGGGCCTCGGGGTGATTTCGGATGGTTAACGGGAAGTTTGGAGTTGTAAAATACAGCAGAAAAATTGCAGAGTATTTTGTTCTATGCGACATGGTGTCATGCGATAGCATAGAAGGATTTCGAGGTGTTGTTTGGTTGTTCAATGTGATCGCATAGGGAGTCATACGATCGCACATTGTAAAGTTGATCCGGGATTTTTAGTAGAAATTGTTCAATGCGATCGCATAGGTTAAGGACCTTGTGCATTGCGATGGCATGGACATATACACGATCGCATATGGTTAAATTTGGAGTTGGAAATTTTGTGCTATGCGATCTCAGGGGTCAAGATGTGATCACATAGGGTTAGCTACAGTGCTCCGAGTAGAATGTTAAAAACATTTCATTCGCGAACCCAAACCCATTTCCCACCATTTTTGGGCATTGTGGAGAGCTTTTGAACGTGGATTGAAGAGGGTTTCGACTGAGATTGATTGGAGGTAAGTTTTATGAGTTAAAAACGTGATTACAATGTGGAATTATCCTTGAAATTCTTGAGAATTTAGCTAAATGGAAAGAAACTAGGGCTTGTGTCACGACCCAAAATCCCAACCTGGTCGTGATGGCGCCTCTCGTGAAAACAAGGCCAGCCAACAACCCCAAATCATCTCCTTAATAGCTATCAAATATAAATGAATAGAAAATATAGCTCATTGGCATTAAAAC
>MDKF010938986.1:0-11890 GCA_026770625.1 Nicotiana glauca
GTCATGTCACTAGTGTTGACGGAAAAGGACTATAAAGAGGAAAGACTAAACAAAATAAGATGTCTAGAAATAATAAAAAATAGGACCTTGCATTAACTGACGAAACAATCTTGATCAACAAAACGAACAAACTAAAATAGGGTTACAACCCTTAGGACAAACCTAGACAACATTAAAGGAGATACTACAACCGAAGGGACTAGACAAAATCAAAAGATGGAAGTGTTTGATTTACAGACAACATCCAGATTACAGTCCTGGAATAACCCGGACGAACAGAAATAACAACAAAATAAGCCACCAGGATTCCTTCTTACATGACTCTCCAATTGATAAGCCTGACATTTAGTCACAAGTCCGATTATCAAAGTCACTATGGCCTTCTCCTATTTCAGTCAGCAAATTTCCGAGTAGATTCTCATATCATATGTCACAAGGCATCATCCCAACAAAGTGTGCATCATCATGTGCAGGTAAGGATTCGGCATGATATTATGGGTGTCACTGTCTTAGATCTCAAGCAGGTTATCCTGGATCTTGTATTTCGGGCTCACCACAAACCAACCACCTCAATTTTCTCAACAATTCAAAACAGAATATGTTAGAATGGACTCGGTTGGTCCTTATTGTTAACAACATCTTCTTCTTTTTGTGTGGACATCAGTCAGTCCTTATTATTATCATAACTTTGCACCCCCTTTTTTGTGGACTCAGTTAGTCCTTATTATTAACAATATTTTTTGTAGACTCAGTCAGTCCTTATTATTATCAAAACTTTTTTTTTTCATTTTATCATTTTCATTTTTTTTTTGCGTTTTTGGTTGTGGTCGAATATTATGGAGATTGCCTACGTATCATGACCCCGCATGAATCAGACCTTGCGTAGTTCGGGCAGATACACGGTAAATAACAATAAAACACATTTTTCATTTTTTTTATTTTTTATTTTTTATAATACAACAAACTTGATAACGTAGGTTTAAAAGCTGACCATACTTAACAGACTTTTGATGAAAAGACCTACAGACTCGAAAATCAAACAACACACATACTCTAATCAAAAGAATTACAAATTCAAAAATAAACGGACAGATTCTTTCCATGTTTGCCAATTTCAACCAAATGGTTATTTCTACAAACGTGGCCCCTTCTCAATTTCACATGAATTTTGAGGCCGAGAAGGATTATTTTACAAGCTTGTCCGTTCTTTTACGAAAATAGCCTTTCGACAACTGAAAGATATTCTAAGGCTATTTCGGCAAGAACGATTTAATATACTGCCGAAACTGGCTCGGCTTATTTTGACCGAAAATCACAACGACATTCACTTGCCCACTGACTCTTTTTTTTTCTTGTTTTTTTTCAAATTAAAAATAAAAGCTATGGTTTTGCAAACACGATCTTTCAACGCCTCGAGGACGAAGATTTTAAGGCTGTGTGGGCTAACCAGTCAAAAACTCTAAAAATGACCAAGGGTGGCTGATTATGCAAAGTCAGCTTTCCGGCGTCCCTTTCGGGAACATTTGGCTATTTTTGATAAAACGACACTACCCGACTTACTTAAGACTTTTTTTTTCAAAATAAAAACCCGATATTGCAAACACGACCTTTCAGTGCCTCGAAGACGAAGATTCTAAGGCTCTGTGGGTCAACTAACCAAAATCTAAAAAATGACCCAAAAGTGGCCATTTATGCAAAGTGAGTCTTCCGGCGTCCCTTTCAGGAACAGTCGGCTATTTTTGACAAACGACATCACCTAATTTATTCAAGACTCTTTTTCTTATTTTCTAAATTAAAATAAATGACCCGGTATTGCGACAGGACCTTTTAGTGCCTCAAGGACGAATATTTTAAGGTTGTGAGGGTAAAAAATCAAAACCTGACCCAAGGCGGTCATTCATGCAAAGTTAGCCTTCCGGCGTCCCTTTCAGGAACATTCGGCTATATTCGATAAGGACAGCATCGCCCGACTCATTTATAACAAAATTAGAATTTGACATTTTTTGGCTATTTTTTGCAAAAAGGGGAGGTTTGACCCGATGAGGGTTGCCTACGTATCTCACATCCGGTGAGAATTAAACCAGCGTAGTTCTGCCGAATAGAACAAACTATATTTGAAAACGAAATATTTTTCCCAGCAATACGAACTATTTTTTTAAGATTCTTTTTTTTTCAAATTATTGGCAAATAAATCGAACTATATATATTTAATTATTAATTTTTTATTTTAAAACACAAACTATTTTTGAATATATATATATATATTTATTTTATTTATTTATTATTATTATTTTAAATGTTTTTTAGTGGAAAATAAAATAAACTATTTTGAAAAATAAAACTTCCCTTCTTTTTTTGACACATAAAACAAACTATAAAAATATTTTTTCTCTTTTTCACTAGCAAATAAAATAGACTATTTCCAAAATAAAACTTCCCTTTTTTTTATTTTCGTTGGTATATATATATATATAGACGAACTTGAGTAGGCATGGAATCAGAATTCATCAAGTTCATTAAGCTGCTCTACACGACGATTTTTTGCCACATCCCATTCAAGATTTAGCTTCCTCAAAGCCCATATGGCCTTATACTCTAACTCAACCGGTAGATGGCAAGATTTCCCAAACACCAACCGGTACGGAGACATACCAATCAGAGTCTTGTAAGCAGTCCTATAAGCCCATAGAGCATTATCTAATTTCTTTGACCAATCGGACCTATTTGCATTGACTGTCTTTGACAATATACACTTGATTTCCCTATTTGAGACTTTAACTTGGCCACTCATCTGAGGATGATAAGGGGTAGAAACTTTGTGATTGACACCATACTTTGCAAGCAAAGTGTCAAAAGCTCTATTACAAAATGAGACCCCCAATCACTTATGATTGCACGAGAAGTGCCAAACCTAGTAAAAATTCTCTTCTTGATAAACGCAACAACACTCCATGCCTCATTGTTGGGTAAAGCCACAACCTTGACCCACTTTGAAACATAGTCAACCGCCACTAGAATGTATATATTCCCACACGAGATAATAAACGAGCCCACGAAATCAATGCCCACACATAAAAAATATCAACTTCAAGAATAGTATTGAGAGGCATCTCATCATTCTTCGAAATTCTGCCCGCTCTTTGACATTCGTCGCACCTCTTCACAAGTTCCTTGCATCCTTGTACAAAGTTGGCTAGTAAAACCCACAACTAAGAACCTTCGAAGCTGTTCTCACCCCGCCGGGATGACCACCGTAGGGTGAGGAATGACAAGCCTCTAAGATACTCAATTTCTCCTCCTCTGGGACACATCTTCGAATCACACCATCAGTGCTTATCTTGAACAAGTATGGCTCATCCCAATAGAAATCCAAACTATCCCATTTGAGCTTCTTCCTTTGGCTAGAAGAGAGATCACACGAGATGATATTAGTCACAAGGAAATTAGCAACATCCGCAAACCATGTCATATCATTCATCGACACTGAAAGTAGTAGCTCATCGGGAAATGAGTCATTGATCTCTAGGCCATCACGAGGCCTCCCCTCCTCTTCCACGCGGGACAAGTGGTCCGCCACTTGGTTTTCACAAGCCTTTCGATCACAATCTCCAAATCAAACTCTTAAAGTAATAAGACCCATCACATCAGCCTAGCTTTGAAATTCTTCTTCGTCATCAAGTACCAGAGTGCGACATGATCGGTATGAATTATGACTTTGGCGCTCATGAAATAAAATAAAAAAATTTCAATTGCGAACACAATAGCCAAAAGCTCTTTTTCTGTCACCATGTAGTTCACTTGAGCATGATTCATTATCTTGATCGCGCAGTACACCGAATGAAACATTTTATTCACTCTTTGACCCAAAACCGCCCCAACCGCAACATGAGCTCAAAAGGCAAGCTCCAATTGGGTATGGTGATAATAGGGGTGGTTGTCAACTTGTGCTTGAGAAGTTCGTACGCTTGCATACAACCCTCGTTGAACACGATCTTGGCATCCTTTTCCAAAAGCTTGCATAAAGGATTCACTACCTTAGAAAAATCTTTGATAAACCTCCAGTAGAACCCCGCATGCCTAAGAAAACTCCTAACCCCCTTGACAGAAGTATGGGGAGGGAGCCTTGAAATCACATTAGTTTTTTCTTTGTCCAACTCTATACCATGTTTTGAAATTTTATGGCCAAAGGACTATGCCCTCCTCAACGATGAAGTGGCATTTTTCCCAATTGAGCACAAGATTGGTTTCTTCACACCGGGCCAACACCCTATTAAGATTATTCAAACATTCATCAAATGAGTCTCCCACAACACTGAAGTCGTCCATGAACACCTCCAAAATATCTTCACCATGTCAGTGAAAATGGCCATCATACACCACTGGAATGTAGCCGGTGCATTACACAACCCAAATGGCATCCTAAAAAAGGCAAAGGTACCATATAGGCAAGTGAAGGTGGTATTCTCCTGATCTTCTGGCGCAATTAATATTTGGTTGTACCCAGAATACCCATCCAAGAAATAGTAAAAGGCATGCCCAGCAAGTCTGTCTAACATCTGATCATGAAAAGGCAACAGAAAGTGACCCTTGCGGGCCACCTTGTTCAACTTGTGGTAATCCACGCACACCCTCCATCCGGTGACTGTCCTTGTTGGAATTAGTTCATTTTGAGCATTGGTTACCACGGTCATACCACCCTTCTTCGGCACACATTGCACCGGCGATGTCCAAGAGCTATCAGAGATGGGGTACACAACCCCCGACATCCAACCACTTGATCACCTCATTTTTCACAACTTCTTGCATTGCCTCGTTAAACCTCCTTTGATGTTCCAAAGAGGGCATTGCATCATCTTCAAGAATAATCTTGTGCATATAAAAGGTGAGGCTTATCCCTCGAATATCAGCTAAAGTCCATCCAATTGCCTTCTTCCGTTTTTGAAGCACCACCAATGTGGCATCTACCTCCATGTTAGTAAGATAGGAGGAAAAAATAACTGGAAAAGTAGAACTAAGGCCTTACCCGAGGTATGGAGGCAACGACTTCAACTCCAACATGGGAGGTTCCTCAATTGAAGGTTTTATTGGTGGAGTCTTCCTATTCTCAAGATCCAAAGAGAGTTTCTAAGGCTCATAAGAGTAAGAGCCCATTCCATGAAAAGCATTAACACACTCTACCCGGCCTTCATCCCTATTGACATCAAGATTCAACAAAACCGCCTCTAGAGGGTGCTCCACATCAATCATCGCACTAGTATTACAATTATCACTGCCATGACAAGATCCAGAAATGAGCACACTTCAGTACAGTTGGCCTGCTTCATTGACTTGCACACCTAAAAGACCACTTTTTCATCACCCACTCGGAAAGCGAGTTCCCCTGTTTCCACATCAACTAAGGCCTTCCCAGTTGTAAGGAAAGGTCTTCCTAAGATTATAGGCACCTCAAAATTGACCTCACAATCAAGAATCACAAAATTAGCCGGCAAGATAAATTTGTCCACCCGGACAAGAACATCATCAATAATACCCAATGGTCTCTTCATTGATAATTCTGCCATTTGCAATCTCATGGAAGTCGGCCTCAGTTTCCCAATACCCAAAGTCTTGAAAACTAAGTAGGGATCAAGTTGATACTTTCCCCCAAATCACATAGGGGCTTTTGCAAAGTCTGCACTACCAATGGTGCAAGGAATGGTGAAAGCATCGGGGTCTTCTAGCTTCAAAGCCATAGAATGCACTATTGTACTAACTTGGTGGGTCATCTTGATAGTTTCACAATCCATGGATCTTTTCTTCGTCACCAAGTTTTTCATGAATTTAGCATAACCCGACATTTGTTCTAGAGCCTCCACTAAAGGCACATTAACGGATAAGCACTTCATCATGTCAATGAATTTCTTAAGCTCATTCTCATTGTTCTGCTTTGCTAGCCTTTGAGGATAAGGTGAGCTGGCCTTGGGGAAAGGTGTCTTGGCTTTACGCACAATCTTTTTTGGCATGTCTATTACATGTTCCCTAGACGGGTTCACGTCATTCTGTGTTTCCACCTCGTTATCTTGGATATCAATCCTTACTTCTTCATTCAAGTTCTCATCAATCACTTTCTCAACCACCAAAAGGACCTCACTTTCTTGCAACTCAACTTCATCACTCAAAATTTCTTGTTGTTTGGAGGCATTCACATCACCGCCTCATCCACTCCTTGTAGTTACAGCCATTGTATGCCCAATATTGTTCCCACCCTTCGCGTTGACTACCGTATCACTAGATAGAGCCCCCATAGGGCGAGTAGTTAAGGATTGTGAGATTTGGCCTAATTGCACCTCCAAGGTTCTGATTGAAGAATTGTGGGAAGCCAACTGGTCATCTGAGTCAGCATTCTTCTTCATCATCTATTCGAACATCATTTCAATTCTACCCATTTCTTGGTTCGATGAACTAGGACCTTGGGATGAAAATGGGGGTGGATTGTTGGGTTATTGATACATTGGGGGCCTTTGAAAGCCTTGCCCCCAATTTCCTTGGTTGTTGTTATTCCAACCGCCCTGATTGTTATTTCCAACCCAATTGTTGTTGTTGCCATTCCAATTACCCTGATTGTTCTGATTGTTGTTCTCGTTGCCACAATTTGGATTTTTGTTGTTGTTCCCCCAATTATTGTTGCCTTGTTGTTGTTGATTTCCCCATTGCCTTGGGATCTCCATTGTTGTTGTTGGTTTGAAGAATTGCCCCTATGGACTTGATATTTGTTCATGTATTGCACTTCTTCATTCTGCTCATCATAACCTTCATCTTGGAACCCACCACTATCTTGGTCAAATTGATCCAAACTCCCTTGGTTCTGTTGGCCTCTTTGTCTCCTTTTGTTCATTAGCATATGTTTGTCAGTTCTGCAATTGCCTGTCCATGATCATGAAGCTCTTTGTGCAAATGAATGACCGTGGGGTCACCCTGTGGCACATTTGCTCTACTTTTCCAAGCGGAGAATGTGTCAACCATTTCATCCAATATTGCATTAGCCTCGTCATATGGTGTGTTCATGAAATTGCTCCCGGTGAGTTGGTTCACTATGTGTTGATTAGTGGTGTTAATGCCCTGGTAGAATGTTTGTTGTATCATTACCTTAGTCTATCATTGTTGGTACATTTATTAACCATGGTCCGGTATCTCTCCCATATTTCATGCAATGGTTCCTTGGGCTCCTATTTGAAGGCTAAGATTTCATACCTCAAAGTTGCCATATGCCCCGGTGAGAAAAATGTTGCGATGAATTTATCCGCCAACTCATCCCAAGTAGTGATGTAATGGTTGGGGAGCCGGTCAAGCCAGTCCAAAGACTTCCCTCTAAATGAGAAAGGGAATAATCTCAACAAAATTGCATCTTCAAACACATTTTTTGCTTGCTCCCCTAACAGGTATCCATGAAACCCTTAAGGTGCTTGTAAGCATTATGATAGGGAGCACATGTGAAATACCCTCGTTGCTCCAACAATGTCAGCATCACATTTGTAATTTGAAAATTGCCCTCTCGGGTCCGGGGTGGGACAATTGCACTTACATATCCTTGGTTGGGAATCACTCGAGGAGCCACTCTTGGAGGTGGCGGGGGATGGTCTGGAACATTATTATTTGCATTGGCCTAGCGGCCTCTCCTTTGTGATTGAGGTACTAGAGGTACCTCATCATCTCCGTTATCATCAACGTCCTCCTCCGGGATCACATTTCCAAGAGGGTCATTCTTGTTGTTGTTTGCTGCCATTTTGGTACCTGAATTGGCGACACACACAAATTAGTATCACAAAAGTAAAGAAAAACAATACACAAAACTATTTAGATAGATAGACAAAACTATTAGCTCCCCGGCAATGGCGCTAAAAGTGATTGGTAACAACCCTACACCACTACAAATTGGCAAGAGTGGTCAAAGCAACATTTACCCGAGATGATCGAAATCGAATCCACAGGGAGCTAGAATTGGTTGGGATTTGGTTTCCTATCTAAATTAGCAATGAGTAGTGCTCTTAATTTCACTTCCAATCATATTTGTTGTTTGTTACTTCTAATTTTATACTATTGAAATGCTAAATTGAACTGAGAGTAAATACTTGAGAGGTTTTCTAAATGGATAACGAGGCACTAGGGAAGTGACTTTCTCCTCGATGAATATTTAACGGATTCTAATGCATAAGGTAAAGATGTTATGTTGCGGATTGTGATATAACAAATGCACAAAACTACTCACTCTAGACCTCTCAGTAGCTTGAGTGACTTTGCCCTAATTGACTTTCTCAAGATCAATTGGGTGTCAAAAATTATGAAAGCAATATAGGTTCAAGTCGGTAATTACTATCTCTAGGTTTAACCCTTTAATTGGGGCTGCCAATCTCTTGAATACACCCAAATTCCTTGTTGGACTAATTTTTCTAAACTCAAATCCTCTTTCTTAAGAAGAGCCCAAGTCAAAGAGGCACAAAGTAGTGTTTGCAACCACTAATCCAACATAGAAAACACAACTTAGTCCAAATATCAATCACCCATAAATATCTAAACATTAAAACACAAGACACATCAAATACCCACACTAGGGTTGAACCACAACCCTAGCTAATGGGTCTAGATACTTATAATAATGAAATAAAACATGTAATTAGATGAAGAATAACCCATAAAGTATGATTACAAACTAAGAATTGAAAACAATCAATAAATTACTCAAAATGGGCTAAAACCGCCATTCACGTGCTCTGCTAAGATGAAGATTCCTAAAAATCTAAAAAAGTAGTATTTATACAAGGCCAATTTTTTCGAACAAAAACAACCCGACGGAGGTACCACAGACCGCAAAAAATGCACAGTGGCCGCGGTGAGGCTTAACCTTTTGAGTCTTTGAATCTAGCCACCACTGACCGCGGAAAATGCACCTCGGTCATGGTGGCTTCATTGCGTTCTGCACAAAATGGATTGCGGTTGCAGTGGCTTCTAACTTCTAAATTCCTAACTCTCTGAATCTCTTTACCGTGGACCGCATAAAATGGATTGCGGCTATAGTGCTTGAGCTTCCAAATCTGCACTTCTCTGAATCTCCTCACTGCGGATTGCGCTAAATGGATTGCGTCTGCGGTGAGTCTATTGCAGTTGTGCTTTGAATTTTTCTTGGTACTTGTGCAAGTTTCACTCCTTTTTGAGCTGGTTTTTGACCTCTTGTCACTTTCTTGACCAAACGTTGCAAACAAGTACAACACGTAAGCCTTTTGGACTATTTGTATACCTTTTTAATCAAAACTCAAGTAAAAAGGAGTTTAAAATGAACTAGAATCCCTAGTTATTATCCACCTTGGCCTATCCCAGAGGCACTTTGAAGAATTCGAAGACCTTTGTGAGTGGAAACCCATACGGTAGTCCATGGTTTCTATCCTTAAAGTTTTCCACCATTTGCATATTCTCAATCATTATCCTAGGAGGATTGATGATGGTAAAATTATCCAAGGCTTCCATAAGGAGCATGTTAGTTTTGGACGTAATCGATCTCTTCTCAGCGCGGGGAAGCGACACTTTATTTACCATCTCAAAGAGCACCTGATATACTGGAAGAAGTGCCTTCTTATGTACTTGTTCCCACTACTGGATTTTCTTGTCCTTGACGATAGCATTTCTGAAATTTGGCGTGCAGGCACCCCGAACAGACGACATACCTTTAGTAAGAACTACTAGAATTGACCCCAATACTGCTGAGTCCATCACTATATCCATCCCATTTACCAACACATAGATTTGAACGTCTTCAACTGTGAAGAGGTAGGCATAGAAACTCCGCACCTCCTCCTTATATACTTTTGGAAAATTATTTGCAAACAGATGAGTCCATTGTTAGAAATCACATATTTCTGCTAGTTTTCTCATTCCAACAAGCTCTACAATGTTAGGGGGAACAGTTCGACCCCAGAGTACTTTCTGATTTCCCAACTTCTCTTTCTCAGAACTCAAAGACTCACCAACTTTTGCTTTCTTGATGGTACCAGGTTCCTCATCATCATCCCCTTTTCTTTTCACCGACTTGCTAATAGACTTTCCCTTTTCCACTGACTTTTTATGCATATGTTCTCTAGAATTTTTCACTTCTTCATTATCAAACTTTTCCACCACTCTTTTTCACTGCCATCACCAGATTTCTGCACAAAATTTTCACTAAAAGCAACATCAACATCTTTGGTTGGACTTTCAACACCTATAGAAGTGTGTATTTTGGATTGAGAGTAAGAGTGTTTATGCTTCGAGGACTTGTGGGTTGAGGAACTAGGTTACTCTTCTGCTTCCTCATTCACATTTACCATAGGGACGATCTTTTTGTGCACAAACTTTTCATCCTTTACCAGCATTTTCTTTTTCTTGCTCATTTGACTCTTCTTGAGAGTAGACTTCATAACCTCCTTTTGTTGCAACAGTGTAGTGTGTCACTTAGGAGTTGTCTTTGGAGTTGCAACTGGCTTACTCCTATCCCTAATAAAACTAGAAATCACTAAATCATCTATTTCTTCTTCACTATAGACTTCATCTCAAGAAGCACCATATTCAGAGGCTCAGCATAGAAGTGGGGAGAAAGAGCAGGATCAACACTGACCTGGGGAGATGACCCCTAACATGGATCTTCTGCAGAGGGATCAGGTTCATTACTTGGGACCCCAATAGTATTATCTTGGGTTGATTGTTCAAATGGAACAAGTGCTCCCCTTTCTTCCGAAGACTAAGTCTATTCCCCTAAGACTCAGACCCTCCTCCATCTCCTCTACAATAACCCCTTCTGAAGAAATGGAGAGCATATTTTCTATTCCCTTATTTTCTTGTGGTTCCATGGAAAATAAATAGAAAGAGGAGTGATACTTGAAAAATCGCAACCTGTCATGGTTGTTTCAGCCTTTTCATGACCAATCACTGGATTTTTACTAGAGGGCTAATCCATAAAGAGAGTTGATGATTCTTGATCTTTTCCATAAAGCAAGTCCCCCTGTTCACCCTGTTCACTTTGTTTGACCAATAAGACTGGAGGAAGACAGGCATTCTCGGACTTTCTCGGAGTTATCTTCTCGTGGCTGTGATAAGGAATATAATCGAAGTGGGTAGGAGATGGAATGGAGCATGGAGGAGACTCTGCTTTAGGGTTTGGACTGGTGGTTGTGTTGGGGGAGGACTCCTGCAAGAGTTCTAACTGGTGCGGACTCACTAAGAGAACTGTCGGGTACACTAGGGGTTACTTGATTTTCAGATATGGTGAAGTTGTACTCAAAGGGTTTGTGGAGTGAGAAAGGAAAAGACAAAGAGAAAGTTTTGAATTTTGGAAGTAAAGGGTTGTGATGTTGATAGACTTATTTATGATGAGGGACAGGTTCTGAAACGACAGCAAATTTTGCTTGGGGAGTTGTATCGTTCAGATCTGGTGAGACGTTTTGGATGAAAAGACACAACGTAAAGAGACTAACATGCTATGATGTGGCATTGTTTTTGTCCATTTTAAATTGTGTATGAGAGAATAAAGAAGCTACTAACCTGTGTCAAGAAAACCAAGTTCCCTGACAGGTCTTGCAAGAGAGTTTAACCCTTTTTACCAGTACATACTCTGTAGTCATCATATATGTCTACTTGTAATGGTATAGAAATGAGTTAGACTTGGCCAGAAAATACTTTAGCTAATTTTACCTATATATGACTTTCATAACCAATCATGGGGAACCAGGTCCTCAGTTAGGTTTTATCCAACCTAATGTAAGGTGATTTTTCTCAGAATGTTTTCTTCTCATGGAATTGGTAAAGATGTCAACAACTTGATCTTATCCAATCAATGTATTTGGCCCTCTTAAGTTGGACTGTTTTAGTCATGATTGTGTGCACTCGT
>MU747875.1:0-12012 GCA_026770625.1 Nicotiana glauca
TCAAGTTTCAGTGCTTAACAATAGAGAAAAGATTCAGAAGCATGCAAAGAACTCAGAACCAAAAAATAGTCAAGAAAATAGAAGCTCACTCCAATTTCAACAAACGAGTTGCACAAACAAAAAGAGATTAAATAGTCCCCAAAGAAACTAGGGTTTTCGAGAATCAAACGAGTTTAGAGGAGATGAGCAGTCAAACAAATAAAACAGGTTTAGAATCCCAGATAAGCCCCAAAATTAGGATTTTCACTCATGCTAAATCAGGTATAGGAGAGGGTAAATCAAGTGAATAACAAACAGAAACTCAAACAAGATCCCAAAATTAGGGCTTTTAACATGCTAATTCAGATAAAAATAAGGTGAATCAAATCACCACTAACAAACAGACCAGGAAACTCAAACAAAATCTCCAAGAAAATTAGGGTTTTCAACATGCGAGTTCAGTTAGAAGATAATACAAACAAACACAGTAAAAATATGTCGAGATTCAGAGAAGAGATGTTCGAGATAAAATAACATGAACCCCTAGTCGAGGAAAATAGAGTTTATGAAAGCAAACATTAAAGAATCTTTGATAAAAATGCATAGAAGGTTCACATACACATAGATCCAGAACAGATCTAAAATAAATCGAAGGAACCTTAGAGATTAGGGTTTCGTAAGAAACCCAAGAGACGAGATAGGCTTTGGAAACCATTGATCTGAGCAGAGAAGTCGAAGATCGGACTCGAATAGCCATGGCTGGCCGGACAGAGGTTGAATATGACCGGAGAAAAGCCATCGAGAAAAGCTTGGTCAAGACCTTTTCAAGATCGTGTCATAGGACCTTAGAGATGAGACCATAGAAGCCATGGGAGGCCGGTGTAGGGCTCCGATGAGTCTGAGGAGCCATAGATTAGGGTCTTGATGGTAGGCGGAGGCTAGGGTTTTGAGAGAACTCGAGAGATGAGAGCGTTTGAGGGCGGCGGATTGGGAAAATAAGATAGGGTTAGGCGGTTGTGTGAAATTAAAAAGGTAAGAAGTAACGGTGGTCGTTGATCTAAATGATCAACGGCCGAGATTTAAAAGGGATATGGGTTGGGTCGGTTCAACATGTACTGGGTCAGGTAGGCATGTTAATTGGGCTGGGTAATTGGATTTGAAATTGGGGCTAAAATAGGGTGCCAAATTGGCTAAAATTGAAATGCAATAAGGCCAAATCGTAAATAGCCAATTTTCCCCTTTTAATTTTGTAAAAATAGTAATACTGGTTTTAAAAACAAATTAAATGTACTGGATAAATAAGTATTATATAAATATTAATTAAAAAATACTGGGATTAATTTTATAGACATAAAATGTCATAAATTACAAGATATGCTATAATTGCAATTATATGCAATTTAGCTTTAAAATACCAAATAAATTTTGTAAAAAATATGCGAAAATTACTTTAATTATATTTAGGTGTAAATGTGAAAATAAAATGAATTACTCACCAAAAATAATAATTTTGGAAATAATTATTGGATTTTGTTGTGTAAAATAGGCAATAAATTGGTTTAAAAAATCATTACAAATGTCAAAACTCTTGGATGTGCTTATATATGCACCAATATGCTATTTTGGAAATATTTGAGTATAAAAATACTTAGAAAAAAATTGGGTATCAACACCCGCGTTGCCCGCGAATCCTATGGGTATAGTTCTAACTCCCCAGACCGGGGGGGCTATAACTCTGAAGACGTCAACCGTCTAGAATCCGGCTCTTGGATCTCTGACACTTACGAACTCGGGGGCGTAAATGGACAAGATGGAGTTCAGGCAGGGGACAATGAGTAGAATGGCGGTCACGCAGGGGGCGAAGCGGCGAAGCGGCGAAGCGGCGAAGCGGCGAAGCGGCGAAGGACTTGTATATATTTTTTGTTTTGTTGTATTTTGGAATGTAATGGGGACCGTTTGTAAGGTCGGGTGTACATGCATTTTTTGGATGATAATGAAAGTCTTACTTTTGCTTCCATTCCTTTCCTTTTGTATCTTTTATTTTCCGTACCTCGTTTCCGTAGAGCGGGTACTCACTTACTTGTAGGATTTTCAGTGTGTTTTTCGAACGAGTTGTCTGTGTTATCCGCCGATAGGATGCGGCTTCAATGCTAAATAGTGGTGGCTTTAGCTAATAATGACATCACTTCAATTGTTGTTTAAGTGCCCTTCGTCATAGTCGAACAAAGTTGGCGACTGTTGGCGACGGCCTTAGCCTGTCGGATGTAGCTTCGACCGTCGTCGAAGTACTGTCCTCCGTGGTTGAGCTAGGTCGACGTTTTAATGTTGGTGGCCTTAGCCAAAATGAAGTCGATGTCTTTAGCCATATATGTAATTATGACCGCCTTCGAATTACTTACTTATCATGGTCGAGCTAGGTCGACGGTTGACGGCGATGGCCTTGGCCGTATATGTGACTTCGACTGTTGTCGAATTGCTTACTTGTCATAGTCGAACTGTGTCAACGATCGACGATGTTGGCCTTGGCCAAAATAGTGTCGATGGCCTTAGCCATATATGTAATTATGACTGCCTTCGAATTAGTTACTTGTCGTGGTCGAACTAGGTCAACGGTTGACGGTGATGGCCTTGGCCGTATATGTGACTTTGAATGTTGTCGAATTGCTTACTTGTCGTAGTCGAACTGGGTCGGCGATCGACGACGGTGGCCTTGGCCAAAATAGTGTCAATGGCCTTAGCCAAAATGAAGTCGATGGCCTTAGCCATATACGTAACTTCAACTGTCGTCGAATTACTTGCTTGTCGTAGTCGAGCTGGGTCGACGATTGATGGTGATGGCCTTGGCCAAAATAATGTCGATGGCCTTAGCCATATACGTAACTTCGACTGTCATCGAATTACTTGCTTGTCGTAGTCGAGTTGGGTCGACGATTGACGGTGATGGCCTTGGCCAAAATAGTGTCGATGGACTTAGCCATATACGTAACTTCGACTGTCATCGCATTACATACTTGTCGCAGTCGAGCTGGGTCGACGATTGATGGTGATGGCCTTGGCCAAAATAATGTCGATGGCCTTAGCCATGTACGTAACTTCGACTGTCGTCGAATTACTTGCTTGTCGTAGTCGAGCTGGGTCGATGATTAACGGTGATGGCCTTGGCCAAAATAATGTCGATGGCCTTAGCCATATACGTAACTTCGGTTGTCGTCGAATTACTTACTTGTCGTAGTCGAGCTGGGTCGACGATTGACGGTGATGGCCTTGGCCAAAATAATGTCGATGACCTTAGCCATATACGTAACTTCGACTATCGCCAAATTACTTGCTTGTCGTAGTCGAGCTGGGTCGACGATTGACGATGATGGCCTTGGCCAAAATAATGTTGATGGCCTTAGCCATATACGTAACTTCGACTGTCGTCGAATTACTTGCTTGTCGTAGTCGAGTTGGGTCGATGATTGATGGTTATGGACTTGGCCAAAATAATGTCTATGGCCTTAGCCATATACGTAACTTCGACTGTCGTCGAATTACTTGCTTGTCGTAGTCGAGCTAGGTCGATGATTGACGGTGATGGCCATAGCCGTTTGCACATTGGAGATGGCCTTAGCTGTTTACACATTGGAGATGGCCTTAGCCATTTGCACACTAGAGATAGCCTTAGCCGTTTGCACATTGGAGATGGCCTTAGCCATTTGCACATTGGAGATGGATTTAGCCATTTGCACACTAGAGATGGCCTTAGCCGTTTACACACTGGAGATGGCCTTAGTCGTTTACACACTGGAGATGGCCTTAGCCATTTCCACACTAGAGATGGACTTAGTCGTTTACACACTGGAGATGGCCTTAGCCGTTTACACATTGGAGATGGCCTTAGTCATTTGCACACTGCCTTAGCCGTTTACACACTGGAGATGGCCTTAGCCATTTACACACTAGAGATGGCCTTAGTCATTTACACATTGGAGATGGTCTTAGCCGTTTGCACACTGGAGATGGCCTTAGCCGTTTATACATTGGAGATCATGCTAGTCAGGTCTCTTTATCATGTCAGTCAGGAGAGCGTATGGAATGGCTGGTATGATAAACTTGTTTCGCAAATATCTCCAGGTTTCCCCTCTGCCACCTCGTTAAAAACCTCCCCGAGAAAACCCAATTGGGACAAAACTCGGGTAAGGGAAAAAGAGCGCGACCCGGGAGACGCCTTTCAGAAATGGAAATGCTTGAGGTGGGCGATGTTCCAATTGTTTTGGAGTGTTTTCCCTTCCATTATTTCTAATTGGAATGCTCCTTTACTTGCTGCTGCTACGATTTTGTAAGGTCCGTCCCAGTTGGTGCCCAGTTTTCCTTTGCTTGGGTCTTTTGATGCCAATGTTTTGGCTTTGAGGACGTAGTCTCCCACTTTGAGTGGTCTTATTTTGGCTCTCTTGTTGTAGTATCTTTCGACCTGTTGATTCCGAGCCACCATTATTATGTGGGCCATTTCTCTTCTTTCCTCGACCTCAACGAGGTCTTGAAGTTTGTTTATATTGTTCTCTGCTCCGCTGGTATGTGAATACCTCAAGCTTGGTTCGCCGACTTCGACTGGTATGACCGCATCGGTTCCGTAGACCAGTGAGTACGGTGTTTCTCCTATGCAGGATTTGGGTGTGTTCTGGTATGCCCACAACACTTCTGGTAGTAGCTCGGGCCATAGCCCTTTGGCTTCCTCGAGTTTCCTTTTCAGTATGTTCAGTATTATTTTGTTGGAAGACTCTACTTGGCCGTTGGCGGCGGGGTGATATGGCGTGGAGAGTATTCGCTTAATATGCCATTTGTATAAGAACTCTGTCGTCTTCTGGCCGATGAACTATCGTCCGTGGTCGTGGCTGATTTCCTTGGGGATGCCGAAATGGCAGATGATATTCTTCCATATGAAGGCGATGACTTCTTGTTCATGTATTTGGGCGTACGCACCTGGTTCCACCCACTTGGAGAAATAGTCAGTTAAAACTAATAGAAATCGTACCTTTCCTCGTCCCGCTGGTAGGGGACCGACTATGTCCATTTCCCATTTGATCAAAGGCCATGGGGAAGTGACTGAGTATAGGGTTTCTCCTGGTTGGTGTATCATGGGGGCATACTTTTGGCATTGTTCGCATCGGCGAACGTATTCCGCTGCCTCTTTCTTCATAGTGGGCCAATAATAGTCGGCCCGTATTATGCAGTGCACGAGGGTGCGGTTACCTGTGTGGGCGCCGCAGTGACCCTCGTGTACCTCTTCGAGTACTGGCCTCATTTGGTACGGCCCTAGGCACTTGGCCAGGGGTCCGCCAAACGTCCTTTTGTAGAGCTCGTGGTTTATCAGGCAATACCGTGTGGCCTGTACGCGGAGCTTCTTTGCTTCTTTTTTGTCGAGTGGGAGTGTCCCATCCTGCAGATAGGATACAAATTGGTTGCGCCAGTCCCAAGTTAAATTTAAAAAGAGTAGCTCAGTGTGATCAATGGCTGAATGGAGGAGGGTGACCACGCTTTCTTTGTTGAAGTTTTTAGTGGTTGCGGCCAATTTTGCTAAACCGTCTGCTTCAATGTTACGTGCCCTCAGATTTTGTTCGAAGCGGCCCTCGTCGAACTCAGTCATTAATCTGTGGATTTCTGACTGGTATTTTTACAATCTCTGCTCCTTGATTTGGTAAGTCCTAGTGACCTGGTTCACTACGAGTTGGGAGTCGCAATGGAGAACGAGTCCTTGAGCCCCATATTTGATGGCTAGTTTTATACTTGCAATAACAGCCTCGTACTCGGCCTCGTTGGTAGTCATTTCGAGGCATCGTATGGACTGGCGGATTATTTTGCCCGTGGGGACCTCAAGAATGATTCCCAGTCCCGATCCCGTGGCATTAGCGGCACCGTCAGTGTAAAGAGTACATAGGTTGGTGTTGGAGGGGGCACGACGTGCCTCTAGTTCCGCCTCTGGCAGTATCTCTGCGCTGAAATCGGCTACAAAGTCGGCTAGTACTTGCGACTTGATGGCGTTTCTTGGGTGATATAAGACATCGTGCTCGTTGAGCTCTATGGCCCATCTGACGAGCCTACCTGATAATTCAGGCTTATGTAGGACGCTTCTCAAGGGGAAGGTTGTTACTACTTTTATGGGGTGGCACTGAAAATAGGGTCGGAGCTTCCGTGAAGCTACGACCAATGCCAGAGCTAACTTTTCAAGGTGTGGATACCGTGTTTCGGCATCCACTAAGATTTTGCCAATATATTAAATAGGAGATTGCGTACCTTCATTTTTGTGAACCAAGATTGCGCTGACGGCGACCTCGGATACAGCCAGATACACCAGCAGGGGCTCGCCTAGACTCGCTTTGGCCAGCAGTGGTGGCGAAGATAGGTATGCTTTCAATTTTCTCAAGGCTTCGACGCATTCCTCGTTCCACTGTAACCCATTGTCCTTTCTCAACACATTGAAAAATTTATGGCACCTGTCGGAGGATCGTGAGATGAACCTGGATAGGGCGGCTATTTGCCCCGTCAGCTTTTGTACCTATTTTTTGCTGTACAAAATCTCTGGTATTGTGTCTATCACCTTGATCTGATCTGGGTTGACCTCGATGCCTCGTTGTGATACGAGAAATCCTAAGAATTTTCCTGAGGCTACGACGAAGGCGCATTTCTCGGGGTTCAGCTTCATCCCGTACCTTCTCAATATCCTGAAGGCTTCTTTCAGATGGTCAATGTGGTCTTCTTTCCTTGTCGACTTCACCAGCATATCGTCGATATAGACTTCCATGGTCTTACCGAGCTACTTTTTGAACATTTTGGTGACCAGTCTTTGGTACGTAGCCCCTGCATTTTTTAGCCCGAAGGGCATTACCTTGTAGCAATATGTCCCTTGGTGGGTGATGAAAGTCGTTTTCTCCTGGTCCTCCTCGGCCATCATGATTTGATTGTAGCCGGAGTAGGCATCTAAGAAGCTCAACAGTTCATGTCCTGCGGTGGCGTCGATCAATTGGTCGATGTGGGGTAGCTGGAATGAATCCTTTGGGCATGCCTTGTTCAGATCAGTGAAATCCACACACATTCTCCACTTCCCGTTTTTCTTTTTGACCATGACGACATTAGCGACCCACTGGGGGTACTTCGATTCTTTGATGGAGCCGTTGTCCAGTAACTTGTCTACTTCCTCACTGACCGCTTCATTGATAGCCGCGTTGAATTTCCTTCTCATCTGTCGAATGGGCGGATGTAATGGATCGACATTCAGCTTGTGGGTAGCGATGTCTCACGGGATTCCCGGCATATCTGAATGGGAAAAAGCAAATAAATCTGCATGGTTACTTAGGAATTCACAATACTTACTTGGGTTGGCGAGGTCGTGCCCGATGTAGGCTTTCTTCGTAAGGTCGGTGTTGTCCAATTGGACTAGGTAGAGATCTTCGACCGTTGCTTTACAGGCCTCCACGACGTCGGGGTCTCTAATGGCGTCCGTTGTCAGGTTGACCTTAGTCCCCGACACAGCTGATTGCTATGCCTCTGCACTCGCCCCCTTTAGCTGTTTGGTGTGGGCACAATCTTGAGCTATTTTGTAGCATTCATGTGCGGTGTGCGGCTCGCCTCGAATGCTGAATACTCCCCATGGGGTAGGGAACTTGATCACTTGGTAAAATCTTGAAGGGACCGCTCGCATGGCATGTGTCCATGGGCATCCTATGATGGCATTGTACGTCATTTCCTGGTTCATCACGTGAAAAGTTACTTCCAGCGTGACTCCTCCTGCTAAAACGGGCAGTGATATTTCTCCGGATGTCTGTTCCACTACATTATTAAAACCAGTTAGTGTTATGCAACGCAGTATTACCTTATCCTCGAGTCCCATTTGTACGAGGACCCTCGGATGGATAATACATGCGCCACTTCCGTCGTCAACCATGACTCTTTTAACATCCGTATCGGTGATACGTAAAGTGATAACTAAAGCGTCGTAATGATGGAAAGACAAACCGTCGGCATCGGACTTATCGAAGGTGATACTATCTTCGAAGTCGTCATATCGTTTATGGGCGATGGTCCACTTTAGTTTGTGCGTGGTGGTGAACTTGACGTGATTGATTGCTAAGTCATCATCGCCTCCGACGATCATATTTATCGTGCGTGCTGGGGAGGGCGGCTTCGGTGGCCCGTGGGGTTGTTCCTGTCCGCGTGCAAAGTTGGTTTTCCCTTTGTCACTGAGTAATTCCCTCAGGTATCCCTGGTTCAGCATCCTGACTACCTCTTGCCGTAGGCCTATGCAGTCTTCGGTTTTGTGTCCCCGTTCCCAATGGAACTCACATAGGACGTTTGATTTCCTTGTGGCAGGGTCTGATTTCATCTTCTGTGGCCATTGCACTTTGGTGCCCAGCTTCTCCAGTGCATACACTATTTCTGAAGGAGACACACAAAAGTTATGGGCGGATAATAAAGGAGGCGCACCTTTTTCGTTTCGGACAGTTTTCTTTTTCTTTTTTTTTTAGTTTATAACATCTCCAAAAAATCGAAGGGTCTTGGCATCAGCTTTTAGTCACCAGCAAACTTCAGATTTAATTTTGAGACAATCTATTTGATTTTTAGACTCAAGACTTTCAAAAATGGGTTGAGGGTAGTCGGAATATGGTTTGGGGTGATTTTGGATTGATTTGAATGAACTCGTGTTCGCCGGAATTAGGGTTCCGGCGACACTCTTTGAGATATTCGAGCAAAACCAAAGGGTATTCGAGGGAAACGGGGTAGAGGGGAGGATTCAGGGGTTCTAGGGGGTTCTGGGGTGTTATTTGGGGAGTGATTGGCATAGGTTTCGTCTCCCGCTGGTAGGGTTCCGGCGGGGTCTGTGGGAGTTTGGTGGCGGCTAATCCTAGAGAAGAAGAAGAGAAATAAGAAATGTTTTAGGGTTAAATGAATTTTAGATATATTAAAGATGTAACGCTTACCTCGGACCGTTGGATTAAATAGATTAACGGCTCAGATTCTTTGAGCCCTAAAACGACACCGTTCGTTTTTTAATGAAAACTTAATCCCGTCTGTTGGATTAATCAAGTGAACGGCCCAGATCACTCTACGCAAACGTCGTCGTTTTATTTTCTTGAGGAGATCAAGCTTCAACCGTTAGATCAATTCATTTCAACGGCTAGGATTAGATTGCTTAAACGGGGTCGTTTGGATTTTAACTAGCAGATCGGGTATGGGCATGTTTTTTGGGCCTGGGCATTTTTGGCTTTGGGCTTGTGTAATCAGTCCAATTTTATTATTTTACTTTTCACCCATATTATTTTTTGTATTGTATTTTCCTTTGTATTTTGTATTTTTATTTTCTTTTTCAATTTTATATTTTTCTGGTTTTATCAAATTGTTAAACTAACTAAAACTAATTCTAGAATTTATTTAATAACTATTGATATCAATTCTCAATTAAAGTTACTAAAAAGGCTATTTTTTTATTTTTTCTTAAATTGTTTCCAAAATAAATTAATACTAAAATTGTAAAATTAAAAATCCTAATGCATATTTTTTGTATTATTTTTTTTAATATGAATTATTAGGTAACTAATTAACAAAAATGCAACAAATTTCAACAAAAAATTGTAAAAATAATGAAAATCATTTTATTTGGATTTTAGGAATAATTTGCTTAGGGCAAAAATCACGTGCTCACAGCTGCCCCTCTTTGCCCGGAAACACAAAGAGTTTTCATGCAAAGACAAGTTAGCGGTAATGAGGGATTTTTGCCCATTCACATATTCCGTGTGAAGCATTTTTGAAAAGTTTGATCGCACTCTGCTTCAGATGTTGCCTACATATCCCGGGCTAACAAGGAATCAGGTCAGTGTAGTTCAGGAGTGTTTGGTAGCTGGGACTACCAGGAAGCTGTGATTTTACTGTTGTTGCTGCTGTTACTGCTTGCTGACCCCCTTATTACACCATGTGAAAATAAAAAGAAGCTAGTCTAAGCTATGCTCTATGAGTTACAAAAATCATATCTATGCCTGGTATCTCTTGTTCTTGTATTGCCTTGATCTTGCATCTTGTATTCTTTCAATGGAATTCTGGCTGTTGCCTTGACTATGTTTTGAAATATGTGTCCATTCTTCAGGTGGACTCCTGCTTGTGATTGCTTGAAAAAGATATTTCCTTGTTCTTTAGGTGGGCTCCTGCTTGCTATTGCTTTTGAAAAGGTATTCCCTTGTTCTTCAGGTGGGCTCCTGCTTGCTGAATTTGAAAAGTATTCCCTTGTTCTTCAGGTGGGCTCCTGCTTGCGATGCTTGAAAATGTATTCCCTTGTTTTCCAGGTGGGAGTTTGCTTGCGATTGCTTTAAAATGTATTCCCTTGTTCTTCAGGTGGGCTCCTGCTTGCGATGCTTGAAAATGTATTCTCTTATCTTCCAGGTGGGCTCCTGCTTACGACAAAATGGACAACCAAAGAAATTTTCTGCCCCAGTATGGTGACTGGGCATATCATGTTATCAAATATTAAAATTGAAAGCTAAAATTTGGATTGTACTTCCCTTGTTTTTCAGGTGGGTGCCTGTTTGTTATAAAAAGATATTCCCTTTGTTCTTCAGGTAGGCTCCTGCTTGCTGACTTTGAAAAGTATTCCCTTGTTCTTCAGGTGGGCTCCTGCTTGCCGAATTTGAAAAGTATTCCCTTGTTCTTCAGGTGGGATCCTGCTTGCTGAATTTGAAAAGTATTCCCTTGTTCTTCAGGTGGGCTCCTGCTTGCGAAATTTGAAAAGTATTCCCTTTATTCTTCAGGAGGGCTCCTGCTTGCGAAATTTGAAAAGTATTCCCTTTATTCTTCAGGTGGGCTCCTGCTTACAAAGAAAAATTCTTTTTGCCCTTGTTTTAATCAAAGAACGATTTGTTAGTATAAAATAGTGGTCAGCTGTTGGCATTCTTGTTGGCCATGCTCCCATTCCGAACTTGCTCCAACTTGATTCTTTGAACTTGTTTTGACTTGTCATAATTTCCCGACTAACTTTCAAATCTTCTGATCCTGATGACCCAAATATTTTTCCCCATGCTACTGTCTTGGTGTTTCTGTTCCCCTTTTTCTGTGAAACCTTGCTTCTCCCTCCCATTATCAGAATACCCTTCTGATGGGATTTGCATTGGTCCTTCGTGTTTTACTTTCCTTTAATATGTTCCAATCTCGTTGTGCCATACAACTGGGAAACTGGTAGTTAGCTTTGACTAAAAAAATGTCTTATAGACAGATTTCAAGAAAAATGAAATGCAATGACCTCAAAGTTTTGAGGATAGAAAGACTCTGAAAAGAGAAAGAGGATAGGACTTATCTAAGTGGAAAGGCTGATTTCATTGATCATGCCATGCATTTTGGATTAACCAGCCTAGTCTATCCAACCAATCAACTGTCAATTACCATATTTGCTGTTCCATATTTTCACAATCTGACTTGCACCAAAACCCAAACCTCGTTTGTTTTGCCACTTTTCAACCACATACCTTCTTCATTTGCCCATCTGAAAAACTCACTTTCGCCTTACGGTGCCCGCGAAGGTTTTTACCAATAAGACTCTCTCATTTTAATATCTCTCAACTCACATCGCCTTACGGTGCCCATGGGGGTTTTCACCAATAAGACTCCCTCATTTTTCAATTTTTCCTTTCCTTGTGGTACCAGAGTGTTGTCCACAACATGCATCACCTTACCTGCTTGTATTGACATTTCTTAAAATTGATCAGAAGGTCTTTCTTTGGACAGTAATGTGGCTTTTGGATGGGTTTTAAAAGAAAGGTATAAAGGCTCAAAATATTTTAACGTGGGTTCAAAAATTACAACTTTCGGAGTCATATCTTTCACCACAAACATAACTTCTGCCCCAGTTTCATTCTTGGGGATTCTTGGACTTTTCTTCGATTGTGACTGAACCTTAGTGAGGCTGCCTACGTACCCTTTCGGGATCAAGTCAAACGTAGTTCAGGTCATAAAATTGCTTCATTGTTGCGATGCTTCCTTCCTTCCATTCTTCTTCTTTCTTTTCTTCTTTTCTTT
>MU747884.1:5082-19284 GCA_026770625.1 Nicotiana glauca
TGGTTCGCGACTGTTAAACAGAGTCAAACCCTTCCTCGATTCGGGATTCAAAACGGTGACTTGGGACACCATAAATCTCCCAAGTGGCGACTCTGATTTTTAAATAAAAATGAATCCCGTTTCGATTGTCCTTAAATTGAAAAAACTCCTTTATTACTATATCTCTTCCCGGGGTGTAGTAAAGGCCGATAAAGCTTCGGTAAAAAGGAGGTGTGACAATGAATTATTGCAAAATTTGATGTCATTAACGTGGTTTGATAGGTTTCAGCATCGGTTGTGGAAATTTGAAGTTTCGATTTCATTAAGTTTGGATTGTAGGGCGTTTATTTTTTAGTGTGGTTTGATGTAATTTGAGGGCTCGACTATGTTCGCATGGTGTTTTAGGATTGCTTGGTATGTTTGGTTTAGGTTTTAGTTGCCTCGGGTGTGTTTTGGATGCTCAACGGGTCGAAATTTGGACTTATGGAATTGTTGAAGATTTCTGGTTTCTGGTGTTTTCACATCTACAGTTAGGGACCGCATGTGCGGACTCGCACGTGCGGAAGATCAGGCGCATAAGCAGTTTGGAAGGAGGAGCCTAAGGATCGCATGTGCGAGGTAATATTCCGCATCTGTGATGCCCGCAGATGTGAACCTAGAGCGCAGGTGCGAAGAGAGACCGCGGAAGTGGACCGATTTCTACAGGTGCATGCGCGCATGTGTGGCCACCTTCTCGCAGAAGCGGTCCCAAGCCCCTTAAGTCATTTTCGCACCTAAGGAATTTCTGCAGGTGCGATGAATAGGTCGTAGGAGCGATTTTGCTGGGTAGAAAAAGGGAAAATTCGAGAGTTTGTTCTCATTTTTTTTGGGACTTGGAGAGCTCGGATTTAGGCAAAATTTTGAAGGATTTTCAGAGGAAGTTATTGGGTAATGATTCCTAACTCGTTTTTTATTGTATTCCATTAATCCATTGTTGATTTCATCATTTAATTAGGGATTTGAGTTGGAAAATATGGGAAAGTTTGAGAAAAGTTCTTAGGCCTAATTTTGCGGTTTTGATCAAAATATTGGTATTGGATTTGAGTAAATTTTATATGGGTAGACTCGTGAGTAAATGGGTGTTCATAATTTGTGAATTTTACCCAATTCCAAGACATGGTCTTGGGGAGGCTTTTTGGGCGATTTTCCAATTTCTTGCGTTAGCTTTGATTTCAGTAGCTAGACTAGTTTATTATAGTTATATTTATGTTATGTAATTGTTTTGGCTAGATTTAGGCCACTCGAAGCCGGATATTTATGGAAAGAGAATTGTTACAGATCAATTTAAGCTTGGTTCTAGGTAAGTGGCTTGCCTAACTTTGTGTGCGGGAACTCCCCTTAGTATTGGTATTGTTTATAATATGTGATTGCTGTAGATGTGAGTTGAAGAGTACATACACATGCTAATTGTGGTAAAACCCCGATTTTTACTAAGTAATAACACGTTCTTCTCCTTATTTGAGTTATATCAGCATGTGTAGTATCCTGTTAGCTTAGAATAGCATTTCTACTTGCCTTAATTACTTATATGAACTCTGTGCGGGTTTAGTGAAATTCATGTTTCACCTTGACTTATACTTAGTCGAAATTGTAGGTTTTCTCGCTTTAATTGTTTAATTCCATTATTTGACTTGCATATTTACTTTGGGACTACGGAATAGTATTCTGGTAGATCCTCCTGTTTTGCATATTTATTTTAGGACTACGAAACAGTATTCCGGTAGATCCCCTTGCACATTTACTTTGGGACTACAAGACGGTACCTCGGGATATCCCCTATTGTTATCTATGTGTACTGAGCCGTTACCTCTCTATGATTTCATTCTTATTAAATTTCAATCTTTATTTTACTCCGATATTTTATTTTGTCTTATTTTTTTTATATATATACTGGTAGCGTCCTAACCTGATCCCATCCCTACTCGATCGATGTTAGGCTTGGAACTTATTGGGTACCGTTATGGTGTACTCATGCCCTTCCCTGCATATATTTTTTGTGTGCAGATCCAGGTACTACTTATCAGCCATATTATTAGTAAGGCGAGACAGCTGTAGAGACTACAAGATATATCTGTCACGTCTGCAGACCTCGGAGTCCTTATCTACTATTCACAATGTTAAACACTTCTTTATTCCCTTTTGTTAGACTCTGGAGTATAGAAATACTGTTTTCTTTCTGTAGTTGTGACTTACGATATTTCGGGTTTTGGGAGAGATTACGTACATTTCGAGAGTGATTATTGTATATCTCGAGTATCATCTTGATTTCTTATTTAAATTTACCTGTTAGTTGTTAGCTATTATGTTTTCGTTTCATTTTTTCGTAAATATTAGACTTACCTAGTCGTAGAGACTAGGTGCCATCACGACGGATCACAGAGGGAGAACTTGGGTCATGACACTCTCTCAGAACTGGGTGTTGATTTTAGTTGGAGACCTACGTTTCTATGTAGGATTTTCACTCTTGTAAGTTTCTATCTTTATTTAATAAGATTGAAGAACAAGATTTCAGAGTATCGTCCTTTCTATTCGGCTGTCATATTTTGAAAATTTTGCCAATTAATATTACTTCAATTTTGAGTTTTGGGTGGAGCATTAGGGTTTTATTTGCAAAGCAGTAATCAACATTTTTTCACCTCTATGCTTGCGAACTGATTCTATGATGCAGGGCAACTATAGGAACTACTATCATTTCTGCTCAACTCTATTTTCAATGTTAATTTAGTTTTATATCTTCTAAGTGCACTACAACACTTCGCTAGTATGACATGTTGGGCATTGAGAAAAGTAATGTTAGCACTGTATTGAAGTTAAATTGGACGTTTGAGTTCTATTTGGAGGATTGCTCTTCGACCTGCTTTGGAATGACATAGGAGGTTTATTTGAATGACGTGTGGGTTCTGGCTATTGAACTCTATTTCACTGAAATTTCAGGAAGTCCAATGTTTTATTGGGATTTAGATAGTTCAAATTTGTGGTTTAGTTAAGAAAATTATTCTTAGTCTCTTTTGTATAGCACTACACATTTGGCCTTCTAGTCAAGTTGGATTGTTAACTCTATTCTGATTTCATTTACATTTTATTTTTAAGTTTACACTCGATTTGGTATAATGGACCATCAGTCTTATCTAGCATGAGATGGAAAGAACTGGTGAATTATTTATTTTGACATTACGTTGAGGTAAATTAACCTAAATATCGAAAAATTCGTGACATTAAAATTTACAACATTTAGTACAAATATAAATTAAATGTCGATAAATGATTTAATGACATTTAAGTGACCTAATACAATATTTATATAATGTCGTCATATCCTTACTTACTTGTAGTGAATGTAACAACTCAATGCTTATAAGTTTTGATATATTACTATTCAATATCATTTTTTTCCGATTACAGGTGCTTTGCAATATATATAAGTTGTTGTGCCGAAGCACAAACAATAACGTAATAAGGATACACAATGGAGTGTGAACTAAACACGTGATTCAGGGAGCTAAACCACTATAATCTCTACTTAGAGTATTTCCATATGTGTTGCAGGTAAATTAGTTATAAATTATGTATATTTCATGTTTTCATCTTTCTCTTTGTCTTTTGTTTCTTCTGCATTACCGTATTAATGAATTCTCTGTTGCTGCTGTCGCTGCATTTTTGCCTCTTTTGCTTTGTTCACTTTTGAGTATAGCTTTTCTCTTTGTATTTCATGGCTCAAGTGATATCAAGTAAAAACTTCAATGCTTATCAGTCATCACCTATGTTAGACCTTAGACATGTGTTTATCCTTAAAATTAGATAACAATTAAACTTACATGTGATTTTAAGGATAGTAATTTCACCTAGAGATTAACAACAACGTAGAGCAAACCAATATTAAAATGTAATTCAGCCCTCGAGCTAGGTTACCCTCGAATCGACTGAGAATAGAGTTATGGAATATGAAATAAACTATTGAACAAGAGATATAAGAGAAAAAGAGTGTTGTATTCCTTTGATATGTGAGAATTGGATGATTAAAAATGATTAGAACCGCCCTTTATGTAGTAGAGGAATTCTACTTATGGTACAATTCTAATTACAAAAAAAATCCCATGATTAGCTAAACAATCGTTCTTGCTTTGATCTGTTCCGAGATTTCTGCCATGATCCTCGACCAACACGGATATCTCACCTTTCCGTTATTATGCTATCTTCGATCTTGCTCGATGTCTTTCCCGTTTTGTCTCGATCAGTACTGGTCTCGATCTCTACAGGTACTTCGAATCCCGAACTCAATACCTTATCCTCATGTCTCGATCTGATATACTAGGGGGCCGATCCTTGATCCACCCCCTGGTCTCGGTTAATTAGTAAAATTGGGTGGGCCTAATTTTAACCATATATAGATAGGCCCCTCGGTTTTGGAGTATAATGACAAGAAAAGAATTGAGTTGTCGATCTTTACCCCAATTCGTTATGACATCATCACCATGACGTAAGTGATAGGGGCGTCCGAAACGTCCCCTCGGTGCAATTCTCTAAGCATTTAATGCTTGTCAGTTGATGGGAGGCCACCACCGGTACTGAACCATCACCTTCAACCTGTAAATGCTTATTTCTTCATCTTTCAAACTTTACCTTTAACTCATTCTCATTCCAACTTTCTCAGTTCTTTACCTTTCTCAGATCTTTGTGTTTCCATTTCCTAGGATTTCTTTACTCGTTCCATTGCAAAATACTAAATATTTCTCTTCATCTTCCACTCTTCTTCATCCATTACATGGCTAAAACTTCAAAAACCGTTCCTCAAAAGGAAATACCTTCCTCATCAAGGCCTGCCGGCGAGGAAGCCGTGGCAGAGCCATGCCCTGAAGAATTCTTCCTCCGCCGTGCGTCATCGATTCTGATTTTAATGTTGAAAAGACCTCATCGGTTCCAAGCTGATGTGACCCGGTATCGAGGTATATATGTTCGATCTCCGATGAACTCCTTTTCCAAGTTAAAAAGGATTGCAAGTGGGGCAATAAACATGTAGTGATGCCCACTTCTGAAGAATCGATTACCACTATGTGAAGGGGTTCTTGAGTGTTTACACTTGCCCCTTCACGCTTGGTCCTCTAGATCAGTTTATCATGGACTTTTGCAAGAAGTATGAGGTCACCCTCGGTAAAATTCATCCATCTTTCTAGAGGATAGTGATACTGCTTCGATTTTTTACGAGCAAAGTTGAGGGGCTTCCCTTCACCCTTGACCATCTCATTCGCCTGTATAACCCCTGACTTTATTGGGAAGGATTAGTGAAGCTTAAGCGTCGGGCCAACAAGGTTCCCTTCTCGAGCATAGATGAGGATAGAAATCATGGTTGGATAGGTGATTCATTTTAGTGAAGACCTCGGACTTGATCCCGCCCGAGATTACCCCCTTTCCCGAGAAGTGGAATATGAAACGTAGGTATAATTCCATTCCTAATTTCTTTTTATTTCCTTCATTTCCTTATTAGTATTTTACATGGTGCAACCATTGCCTGGATGTCGGCAGCGGTTCCCCATCTCGAGGACTGTGTCTAGAGCCTGGTATCACAGTCGACAAACGCCAAGCGTGCTTGGCGCGACTTATCGACTAGCCGATGGGAGGCTAGTAGTCATGGTGAGTTCCTCTTCTTAACTTAATGATTTGACCACTGTTCGGGTATTTTTCCAAGCTTATTTGTTTTTTCTCTTTTGTAGGTCTTGGGAAGGAGGTGATGATGATGTCTCCATCTGGTGAAGAAGAAAACTCACTCCCTGCCCCTAAACCGGCAAAAGAAAGCAAGAGGAAAAGGGCTTCGACCTCCAAGGGGAAAGAGCCTAAGAATAAAGCGGCCCGAAAGTCCAAGAAGGATATAATTCCCCTATCCATGGAGTCAGTTCAACTCCTAAGAGAGGAAGAAGAAGAAGAAGAAGAAGAAGAAGAAGAAGAAGAAGAAGAAGAAAAAGAGGATGATTCCGGTCTAGTGGCTCGAGCATGAGCCAATACCAAGGGTATAAAGGCCACCAGATTGGTTGAAACTAAAACTATTCTGCCTCGATCTGACGGGGTCTAAGAGGGGGATTCATTTGGAGTCCCTAAGCCAACTGGAGCTAAAGGTACCTTACCTCAGGGCGAGAAGGCATCGGAAATTACTGTGGAGGCCGGTCCCGAGGCTCCTTGAAATAGGGATAGCGCCCCAAGAGATCCACTTGGGGCAATAGCAATTGGAGACTCCCCGTTGCTTCCTTCATTCTCCGAGGAGGACGTTCAGGCAGCTCGGACCATGAAGACTCCTCACGTAGAAGGCTCCCACAGAGGGGAGGGCCTTTTCCGTGGTTGTGTCGTTGGGGTTGACGATGCCACTGGCTTGAGTGAATTGGAGTACCAAGGAAGAGCTTGGGCGAATCTTCCTCGAGAGCTAAGTCGATATGAGGTCGTTATTCAACGACTTACTAAGGAGATAAACACCCTAAAACTTCTCGGTGAGCAAAAAGTAGAGGAAGCAAAGGGCCTTCGAGCCGAACTTCCTGTAGCTCAGAATGAACACAACGACCTGGTAGAGCCGGCGATGAGAATCTTAGAAGCTTATGGCACCAGCTTAGGGGTGAAAGTTAACAGTTCGGTCCCACAGGTCCAGCAAAAACTCGAAATAATCAGGCAACTTCGTAACGAAGTGGATGCGGTGAAAAGGCGAAGAACATATCATGGAAACAAAACATGAACCGTCTTGCCTCAGATAATTAGGTTGCTCGAGCTTAGTTGTCCTCGATTGAAAGCCAACTCCAGGGTATGAAAGAGAAGAACTTCGCACAAGCCAAGAAAATTGAGGAGCTCCAGGCTTGGTTGGTCACGAAACTTGCAGCAGCCAAATCTAAGGCTGAGACGACTAAGGCTGATGCTGAGGCCATCGTAGCCATCTACCGATCCAACACTGAAGCCGATCAAGCTAGAGCAAAGAAATTGCCGATAATTCTCAGGTTGTAGCCGAGCCTGCCAAGTGCAAGTCTCGAAGGGAGACTCTCGAGAATCTCCATGCTCGTGGCTTCGACCTCACTGTCGAGATCAAAAATGCAAAAGAGCTTGAAGCTGAAGCCAAAGCATTGGTTTCTTCTGATGATGATAATTCTGGGAGTATGAGCGGGTCTGAGAGCGGAGAAGACCCCGAGGGTGATGATATTTCTCCTGGAGAAGATTAAGTACTTAGGATCTTTTTTGGATTTCTTATATGGAATTTTGATCGGGCCATGCTGCACTTGTAAATAACTTTTGACATATATGAAGATCTTTCTCTTTTCTGTCTTGTTTTGTGAAATTTAATTTCACTTCTGCTTTATGAAATTTGGGCTTTAATTATGCCTTATGAAATTTTTATTCATAAGTTCGAGGTTTAGGCAATACGATCGAAACCCAACTAGTGTAGTTTTTATTGAGTGAGTGCTTTCTTGGACTTGAAATAAGGTAACCGTTAGGTTTCATCTGAACGAGGAAAATCTTTCTAACTCGAAGCAAAGGAGAGCCCTTAGGATTTTTTATTAGGCTCACATGGACTTTGTAATGAATGTTTATGGCTTTTCTCCCCTTTTTCAGCCTGAAAAGTTTTTATCAATTGCATTTGCAAAATCTATAATGCCTTGGCATGAAATAAGGGATTGTTCAAGAGTTCTAACAATTTTGTACTCATTAGAGTTTTTAAGGCTTGATATTATCGAAGCCCTTTATAGTTTTGTCGAGCGTTGCCCCTTTAACCGGTTAATGAAAACTTTTGAAGGCCTATTTTATTACGGGATTCAGACATCTTCGAACCGTGTTAATTTGGCCGTAGCCTTTTTCTTTGGGAATTTCCTCTTAGGCTTATTTTCCCATTTCATTTCTAGGTTTACCGAAGTGTCAGTCCCTAAGTTAGGTGGCCATGGCATATAAAAATCAAGGTTTGCCTTTAAGGTCTTATGATCTCAAAGTTTTAATAATGCGGTCTCGTTTGTTTTTCGGACGGTAGTCCCTGAGCTTAGGTTAGTTGTTCGAACTTCTGTTATGATCGGCCCTTAAGCCTATTAATACAATAGATCAAGAGTATGAAATTATAATGTAGGAAATTTTTCTAAGGCATGAGATATTAGCAGGGAAAAATACTTCTTTCAATTGATGATTATACATGTGTACATGTTTGATTTTTAGGGCTCGAGTAACCTATATGGGCACAATTCATTTGATTATTTGAGTAAACTATCGAGACCCCATTGTCACGAAGTAATTTCCTTGAAACAAAGTTGACATTCGAGGGTAATGTCCCCCAGTATTCGAGGTTGATTGTAAAGAAGCCTCAGATACTGTTGAATTGTTCTAAGTTAGAACAATCAATGGTTGCCTCGTTAAAAACCTCGCCAGAAAACCCAAATGGGACAAAACCAGTCTAAGGGAAAAAGAGTGCAACGCGTGCTTTCATACCTAGAGACTTCGTGTTGAAAGATCCATTACCGTTCCTGATCGAACACCTGCAATTGGTTAGTTTAAAATATTAATAAAAATAAAGAAGGTCATACCTTAGCAATAGTATCACCTTAGAAGTGATATGTTCCAATTTTTTGGTAACTGCTCGCCGTTCATCGTGCCGAGCTTGTGGGATCCCTTTCCGATGATGTTGAAGACCTAATATGGTCCCTTCTAATTTGGACCCAACTTTCCTTCATTTGGGTTCCGAGTGTTGAGGATGACTTTTCTTAGCACTAAGTCCCCACTTTTGAAGTGTTGAAGGTTGGTTCTTTAGTTGTAGTATCTTTCGGTCCGCTGTTTTTTTTCGGCCAACCGAATTAGGGCGGCCTTGCGTCTTTCATCCAACAATTCTAGGCTCGTGTTTATGGCCTCGTTATTCAATTCTTCCGTCTCATATTGAAACCTGAAGCTAGGTTCCCCAACCTCGATCGAGATAAGGGCTTCGACACCATAGACCAAAGAGAACGGTGTTGCCCCCGTACTCAATTTCTGCGTCGTACGATACACCCAAAGAACCTCGGGCAATATCTCTCTCCATTTTCCCTTAGCTTTGGTCAATCTTTTCTTAAGATTTTAAATGATGGTTTTGTTGGTCGATTCGGCTTGTCCATTTCCGATGGGATGGTATGGCATTGATAGAATCATTTCAATCTTGTGATCCTCAAGAAATATAGTTACTTTGCTGCCGATGAATTGCTTTTCATTGTCGCACACAATCTGGGCAGGCATCCCGAATCGACATATTTGTGGTCCCAAATGAAATACGTGACTTCTTTTTCTCTCACTTTCTCGAAAGCCTGTTCTTCAACCCACTTAGAAAAACAATCACTCATAAATAAAATAAACTGATCTTTACCTGGGGAAGATGGTAGAGGACCAACGACGTCCATTCTCTATTTCATGAACGACCATAGGGATAAGATCGAGTAGAGCCGTTCCCCGAGATGGTGAATCATCGGCACCTACCTTTGAAATTTGTCGCACTTTTGAACGAACTCTTTTGTATCCTTTTCCATATCAGCCCATTAATACCGTGCTCTGATAACTTTGTGAAACAATGATTCGGCACCGAAGTGGTTCCCACAAGTGTCCTTCATGAATCTCCCGTAGGACGTTGTCGGTGTCTCCTGGTCCAAAACATATCACCAATGACCCATCGAATTTCCTCCTAAATAGCATTCCATCCTCGGCCAAAGTGAAATGTGCTGCCTTCATGCGTAGAGTCCTTGACTCCTTCAAATCTGATGGGAACTTCCCGTCCTTTAAGTATTCAATGTATTTGTTTCTCCAATCCCAAGTCAAACGTGTAGAGTTTATTTCAGCGTGTTCATCGATTACTGATCTCGAGAGTTGTACGACAGTCAGCGAGTTAAGCTCGCCATTTTCGATGGATGACCCCAAATTTGCAAGGGCATCGACCTCGATGTTTTGTTCTTGAGATATGTGTTGTAAGGTCCACTCCGTAAATCAATGTAAAGTTACATGTAACTTGTCTAAGTACCTCTGCATTTAATCTTCTCGGACTTCAAAAGTTCTGTTGACTTGGTTTACGACAAGTAGGGAATCACATTTGGCCTTCATGACCTCTGCTCCCAAACTTTTAGCCAGCTCGAGACCTATAATCATGGCCTCATACTCGACCTCATTGTTAATTAACTTTGAAATTTTGATAGATTGTCTAATTATGTTACCCGTGGGCGGCTTCAGGATGATGCCCAGCCCAGAACCTTTCGCGTTTGAAGTACTGTCCATGAAGAGGGTCCATACCCCTGATGATGTCGCCGATTTTAATTATAGTTCCTTTTCAACCTTGGGTACGAGGGATGGCGTGAAGTCAACCATGAAGTCAGCCAAGATTTGAGACTTGATGGCTATTCAGGGTTGATACTCAATATTGTACCTATTGAGTTCTACGACTCATTTGGCCAATTGCTCTAAAAGTTCGGGTTTATGCAAAATATTTCAAAAGGGAAAGGTAATTACAACACAAATTGGGTGACATTGGAGATATGGTTTTAATTTCCTAGAGGTTCTTATTAAAGCGAGCGCTAATTTTCTAGGTGAGGATACCTAGTTTTGGCCTCCCCTAAGGTTCGACTAACATAGTAAACAGGGAATTGCGTACCTTATTCTTCTCGGACTAGGACCCCAATTATCTCTATCTCCGAGACTTCCAAGTAAAAGTAAAGTTGTTCGTCCATTTTTGTGGTATGAATAAGCGGCGGGCTCAGTAAGTACCACTTTAGTTCTCCAAGGCCTATATTCTGTGGTCCATGCAAAATTGTTCTTCTTCCTAAGCAGTAAGAAGAATCGGTGACTCCTGTTCGAGGATCTCTAAATGAATTGCCTCAGGACGGCTATGCTCCTGGTAGCCTCTGCACGACCTTTATATTATCGACGACTTTGATATCATCGATAGCTTTGATTTTATTGGGGTTGATCTCAATTCCCCGTTGGACACCATAAAGCCGAGAAACTTGCCGGAGCCAACCCCGAATGCACACTTTTCTGGGTTGAGTTTCATATTGTATTTCCTTAGTATATCGAAAGGCTCTTGCAAATGTTTGAAATGGTCCTCTGCTTGTAGGGACTTAACTAGCCTGTTATCAATATAAACTTCCATAGATTTCCCTATTTGTTGTTCGAACATTCAATGTACTAGGCGTTGATAGGTTCCACTAACATTTTTAGTCCGAATGACTTTACATTATAATAGTAGGTGCCATACTTAGTAATAAATGAAAAAATTTCCTAGTCCTTCGGGTTCATCTGTATTTTGTTGTATCTGGAGTGGGCATCGAGAAAATTGAGAGTCTCGTGGCCAGCCATGACATTGATCATTCGACCGATGTTAGGCAAGGGAAAAGAATCCTTGAGGCATGCTTTATTCAGGTCTTTATAATCTACACACATTCCAAGTTTGTTTCCTTTCTTAGGGACTACTACTACATTTTATAAGCATTCGAGATACTTTACTTCCCGGATGGATCCTATTTTGAGAAGTTTAGTTACTCATCTTTGATGAAAGCATGTTTTACCTTGGACTGATGCCTCCTTTTTTGTTTTACTGGGCGAAACTTTGGGTCCAAGCTTAGTTTATGAGTGGTTATCTTTGATCGAATCCCTGTTATATCGAGACGGGACCAGGAAAAAGAATCCATATTAGCTTTAAGAAATTAAATAAGTTTTTTCCTGAGTTCGGGAGTTAACCCATGCCTAGGTATACCTTTCGATCGGGCAGATGCTCGATAAATATGATTTGTTCCAGCTCTTCGATTGTTGACTTTGTGGTGTTAGAATCATCGAGGATTATGAAGGTTGGATGTATCATGCAATCATTATCCTCGTAAGTTCCCTTCTCCTTCGATTGGGCCGAGGCTGGTAACTATGGTTGCTATTTGGCTTCCTGATGTCCCTTATACCGGTATCACTTCATCGATTGCGAACATATCCTTGGCAGTAGGTTTCTCCCCGTACACTATTTAATTCCCTCCGATGTTGGGAACTTCAGAACTTGGTGAAGGGTCGAGGGTACTGCCCTCATGTTATGGATCCAAGGCCTTTCGAGCAATACATTGTACCTCATGTCACCTTCGATCACATGGAACCTTGTTTTTTGGATCGTCCCTGCCACATTTACTGGTAAAATAATTTCACCTTTGGTGGTTTCGCATGCCATGTTGAAGCCGTTGAGCACCTGGGTTGCAGGCACAACTTGATCTGGAAGGCCCAGCTGTTCTACAACCCTTGCTCGAATAATATTGGTCGAGCTTCCTGGATCAATCAATACACATTAAACTTAACTTTTATTCACAAAGATAGATGTTACCAGTGCGTCGTTATGAGGTTGTTCGATCCCTTCTAGTAAGTAGTCCCGAGTTTGCTTTTCCTTTGTGATCGTCACCTTGGTGCGTTAAAATACCGGTCCTTGAGGAACATCGACCACTCCAACGATCATGTGAATCACATGTTGTGGCTCTTCCTGCTTGTTCTGTGTATTCAAATCCCTTTTATTTGAAGTGGTTCTTCGTCCAATCACTTAAGAATTCCTGAAGGTGCCCCTCGTTGAACAATCGTGCTACATCCTCTCTTAGCTATCTGCAATATTCTATTTTATGGCCATGGATGCCATGATACTTGCATATTTGGTTTGGGTTTCTCTAGGCCGGATTGGTCTGTAGAGGTCAAGTCCACCTGGTATCTTTGATACACCCAATGGCCAATACTATGGCGAAAACATCTATGTTGAAGTTATATTTTGACAATTGAGGTGCTTCTTTGGACCCAGTATCCCTATTGAAACCACTCTTTCTCATGAGCCCTTGAGAGCTCTGTCCCCAATCATTCTTTCTATCATTCTGAATAGGGTTGCGTCCAGGTCCGTTATTTCTTCAATCTCCACTGTATGGCTGATATCTATCTCTGTTCAATCGTGGTTCTAGGTGGACATCCCTTTTAACTCTGTCCACGGGCCTGTAGGGATAAATCAAACCAATTGGAGTCCGCAGTTGATCGTATTCGACCCTAATCTTCGACTTATGTTGATTATGTATATCGGCCCAAGTGACAGCTGGATATTTGATCAAGTTCTGCTTTAATTGTTGTGAAGCTATGGAACTTCGTTCGATGAGACCTTGAGTGAAGGCTTAAACAACCCAATCTTTGGTGACCGGTGGCAAATCCATTCGCTCCTTTTGGAACCGAGATACGAATTCTATAAACATTTCGTTGTCTTTCTTTCTTACCTTGTAAAGGTCCGACTTTTTGGTAGCGACTTTAATGGCTCCAGCGTGTGCCTTTATGAAAGAATCTGCAAGCACAACAAATGAATCAAGAGAGTTAGGTGGTAAATTATGATACCATATTACAGCACTCTTTGATAGAGTTTCTCCGAATTTCTTAAACTACACAGATTAATCTCATCATCTTCCAAGTCATTTCCCTTAATGGTGCACGTATAAGAGGTGACATATTCATTTAGATCTATTGTCACATTATACTTCAGAATCTCGGACATACGAAACTTCTTTGGGATTGGCTTCGGAGCCACACATAGGGGGAAATGTTTTTGGATAAACTTTTTGGATTCAAGTCCTTTCAATACCGGCGGTGCCATCGGGATTTGGTCGACCCTAGAGTTATAAGTTTCTACCTTCTTATCAATTTCCTCGATCTTCTTTTCCCCTGTCTCATTTCAATTTGTAAGTTCCTCGAGCACTTCTAGGATAGATTAGTCTCCGATTCTCCTTCATTTAATCTCTTTGGCATCGATTCGGCTCTGTGAACAACTTCTTGTGATGGCTCGAGCTCGATCCTGCTTGGTGCACGATTCTGATTTTGGAGTTGTGCTATTGCAGCTTGTTAAGTTTGCAACATCTTAAATATCATTCGAAGGCTAATTTCACCTTCTTCAGTGCTCTGTGCATTTAGATCGGCCATTCGAGCGTCTTTGCGGACGCTATTTTTGGGGTTGATGTTCTAAATGTCAATACCACATAGAAGGGGGGGGGGTGATTTGTGTGGTACCCAATTTTCGCTTATCTGAACTATAGAAGGACCTGGTTCTTCTAGGTGTTCATATTACCACTGTTTGCGGAATAATAAATATAGAAAATAAAGAACACAAAGATTTTTACGTGGAAAACACCTGGCTCAAAAGGTGAAAAAACCACGACCTACTACTCAGTAGGATTTTCCCAAACT
>MU747884.1:29351-40137 GCA_026770625.1 Nicotiana glauca
GGTGATGCACTCATCTTGATCTTTTCCTAAGGTGTTAACCTCTTCAAGGATAACCTGCTCTAATACAATTTGATGTTCTAAATGTCAATACCACACGGGGGGGGGGGGGGTTACTTGTGTGGTACCAAATTTTTGCTTATTTGAACTATAGAAAGACCTAGTTCTTCTAGGTGTTCCAACTACTACTATTTGCGGAATAATAAATACAAAAAAACAGAGGTTTTACATGGAAAACACCTAGCTCACAAGGTGAAAAAACCATGACCTACTACTCAGTGGGATTTTCCCAAACTTCTACTAAAATCACTGAGCCAAAACAACATTTACAAAACTCTTTGTAAACCTAAGGATTAACTCTATTCCCATTGTGGCACACAACTGCAACTGTTGCGACAACTTCAAGTTAACTCTAACTTGAGCACTCTAAGTACTTAATACAATTGCTTCTATGAAAGCTGAAAGATACAATATTAAATCACCTACTATAATTGAACTAGAATAGAAGATAGACACATGGATCTCTTTATGGAGCTGGTTCTTCAATCTAGTTCATGTAGCTTTAGGATTGTACACTTGAATCACACACGAACAGCTTACAAAAAGCCTTGCTATTTTGCTCTCAATTCATGTTTAACTTCTGCATTTTTGTACAACACATGTGAAAGAGAACAACACTGACATTTAATAGGTTAGTAATCAGAGTTTGACTAGGATTCAATTGCTACTCTTCTATCACAGAACAATTCATGGTGATCTCAAACTCTAACACTATCTTCTTCCTAAAATGTGTTCTCTTCATATAAGGAGTCTTTCTCTCCTTATCCAATATGCAATATTTTCGATCAGATCAGGAGATCATGCTTTTTGATCAGTTAGATTTATCTTCTTCAAGTGCATAGGTTGAGCATAACTGTGCTTTACAAGATGGACCTGGTCCATGTTTGATTTCTTTGTCAATCTTAAAACATTCACCTGTTCTTGGGAAAACAGGGGCCGACACCAAAATTCCCATTAATGGCAATATGGGAGCTGACGTCGATCGGGTCCACAACCGGAGCTCCATCGGGGTTAACTGGAGGTACTCCATTTCTTGGGGCGGCTATGTGTTCATTCTCGTGATGAAGACCAAGACCGTTATTTGTATGTGTTGCTGCTACTTGGGAGTTTGACATGTTGATCCTGAAATCAAAGACACTTCAAAGAACAAGCGTAAAATAATATGTTTTACGAAAATTGTACCAGCCAATCACTATTATCCTTTCCCCCGGTGGGTGTGATGATAGGCTATAATTACATATTTTAGTCACTTATTACACTCAAATTTACTGCATTTAATTGAGTTTGAGTTTTAATTGCTAGTTAATTGTGTGTTTTATGCCTTGTAGGATTGATTTCGAGCTATGTAGATGTTATGGGATGAATTCAAGTGATTTGGAGCTTTAAAGTCTGAGTAAAAGCCCAAGGAATTAAGCCGAGATTGTATTCAGGGATTAACGGATTATAGAGCAACAAAATGAAGAATCGAGTAGGCATATTGCACACTGTCTAATAAAATGCACATAACTTTTTGCTCAGAATTCCATTTGGGACCACAACATATGGTTGGAAAGATAACTCAAAGCACTACAATTTTTGTTTTAAGTTTTTAAAATTCCAAATGGAAAGAGGTGAAAAACATGATCGAAACCACGACTGCAAACCTGACATGGACTGAGGCAGTACACTGGGAAAGTACCGCGCCTGGACCGCGCCCGCAGACGTCCAGGCCTGGAAACTTGTCCTTTTTCGCGTAGGAGAAGGTATAATTATTTGGTCACCACCCTACTTGGTATATATACATGGAAAAATATATTTTGAGGGGAGGAGACCAATTCTTAACACAGATTCGACCTAAAGAGGCAGAGACACAATAGGAGCACGGCAGAGAATTCTTCTACAAGTTTTTCCTTCCTCTTCCTATTTTTTTTCATTGTTGATTATGACTTTTAGTGTTGTAGTTTTAAATACTATTATAAATAGCTAATTTGTTATCTAGGGTTTTGATGGAACCTTTTGTAAGATAAATTCATGGTATGTTTTTATATATTTGAGCCGCAATATTTTCTCTATTTGTTCAACTATATTATTATTGTGGTTGATTGAAGGGCCCTCAATTAGCTGTGCCTATTTAGTATGTATTACTTGGGAGAGAGTGCATATTTGGGTAGTTATTGAACAACATCACTCCCGACGTATGTGAGGAATCAATAACCAAGGGTTTAAAGATGAGATTAGGGATAACGTAACCTTGGGTGCGATCTAAGTGAGCTGTAATTAAAGCCAGCAAGCGTAACTCGGGAGGGTATGCCTAGTAAATTATCATAATTACTAGGGAGAGAATTATAACACACAGAGCGCTCATGATCGGTAGAGAATACTTAGGCGAAATTATAGAAGACATAACGGGAAGGATTCCGACAATTGGAAAAATCATAACTCTAGACCCCCTTAATCTTGTCTCTAATCCTTATCCTTGTTAATTCATAGTTTTACTACTTTCTAGTATTTTTTAGTTAATTAGATAAAAATAAATATTATAATCTTTATAATTAGGAAATTGTTTGGACTTGTATTTCTTAGAGATATTGAACAAATGTAGCTAAGCCTTAGTTCTTTGTGGGATTCCATTCTGGACTTGTAAACCGGATTATATTTGCAATGACCACTTTGTCCTTTCTATAAGGCATAGTCAGACGTGATCAAATTTTGGCACCGTTGTCGGGGAACTAACAGTGTAATTGTAGTTGTATATATTGCTAGGGTTCAAGTTAGAACTTTTATTTTGTTTTGTTTTTTTTCTTGTATGTTTTTTATAATTTTTGATTTGAGAAACATGACATCTTGGAATTATGGAAATTTAGATGTAGATAAATCTACTATTGATCTCCACACATATTGTGAATGAAACCACCCGTGGCAAAACTTTCAAAATGTTTCTGAGAGTGAGTTATGTGCACTAACTCAATCTTATTTGTGGAATGTGTGTGATGTTTGTGGTGGTAAAATGGTCACTTTTATGATTGTACTTATATTTCTTATCTTCCCCCAACCCCTTACTATGATGGTTCTACCTTTTCTTGTGAAGTTAACAGGAACAAAGAACATGGGGATGCAGACCTGAAGAAAATCAAGGATATGTTAAAGTGCCTTCTGAAACAAAATAATGAAAAATAATTGCAGATAGAAAGGCAAGAGACAACAATTCGCAAGTTGGAGGCTCAATTGAGACAAGTGGTTGGAGCTTTTAATGCTCAACAAGCCAATATTGAGGAATGTAGCCAAGAAGAACATGAATTTGAGGTGTTAATTCAGGAGGCTAGAGTAGAACATCAACAACCTAGCCAAATACAATTTGAGGATGTCAATATTGAGGAAGTGAGACTAGAGCCAGCCAAGGACTTTGAGGATATAAATTTTGTTGACTCTAGTATCATTGATGTTGAGGATGTTGAAAGTCCTGAAGTTCATGTGTTTGAGAACATTGGTCCACACTCCAAGCATTTTTCCACATTATGTTTGGATGATGATATGGAAATAGAGTCATCCGTACCAATTGAAGAGTCAAGGAATGAGCAACACGATGCATATATTTTGGAATTCTTCTTGCTAGAAAGTCAGGATTATATACCTCATACAAAGGCCAAGGAGTGCATAATAGTACATTATTTCCTTAGGCCAGTTAGATTCGTTCCACCACCCCATGACCATAATCATAAGCTTGAATCAAAACTTGTGGTTCAATTCATAAGCTAGAGGCAGAGGCAAAAAGTGATTCACATCGTGCATGACATCAAATCAAGCGCTTGTTGGGAGGCAACCCAGCTTTATTTTTTATTATTAATTTAGTTTATTTCATTTATTTATTTTATTATTCTTGTAGTGTCGATTTTTGATTTCGAGGAACATGGAAAGCAAAGCTATTGGAAGGATGCAACATCAAACCAAATGGTTGGAACTAAGTGTAAGGTACCCGCACGAAGGACCAAGCTTGGGAGAAGTCTGAGTACCCCATGAGTTATTAGTGCTTCGGCCTTTGGCCTACGAGGGAGTCTCTTTCACCCTTTTATTAGTTATGGTATGCATTGGGGACAATGCACAATCTTAAGTGTGGGGTGAGGAGATTGTCTGGGTGACTTTTCATGCTACTTTAGCTGTGTTAGTTTAATTAAATTATTTTTTTAAGGATTGAACTTTTCCCAATGATGGATCTATTAGACAATTTTCTTGAGGGATTTAAGTCTAAAGAAGAAAAGACAAAAAAAAGATTTTCTTTTGTTAGGTAGTGTATCAATTACCCTTTGGTTTTTCTTTGTGTTGCGGGTCTTTTCTAAGGGTTTTATTTGGAACGGGTGTAGATGGTATTTTTTTTGGGGAGTGGGAGCCATTGTGTTGTGTTTTGAATTGACGCAATATCTCTTAACTTTGTTATGCCTTGAGAATAGACTATGCCTTGAGAATAGTAAGTATTCTGGTTGTGATGCTTAGGCTCAGTGTTTGACTCATGCATAAGTACCTTAAATTGTATGATTTTAACTTTGCTTAACTGCTTTCACTAGAGTGTCTTGATGAATCCAATCCTGATGAGTTATGTGCCATGTGTGTGTGAGGTATGGGTGTTATTCTGTGTATTGCATTTGATGCCTAGAACTTGCCTCGTGTATTTGCAAAGCGAAATAGTAGTTTTGTTTAGTCTTGGAAGTGATATAGGCGTTTCTTTGTTGAGCCAAATATGTATATTTACCCACCTAATTGTTATCTATCGTAAACCCCTTTGAGCCTGTGATCCTGTTTCTTTGGCAACTACATTATAAGCCTTACCCATTTATTTGAATTAACCATCTATTTGAACCATTGTAACCTTTCATGAGCACTTGAATTGTTTATGAACTGTATAAAAGTTAAAGTATGGTGTGTTGGTTTAGTTTTGGAGTGAAACTAATAAAATAAGGAGAAAGGTGCACTGTTTTGAACAAGAGCCACTTGAATTGGAAAAAAAAATTGTATTGTTGTGAAAAAAATAGTTGTGTTGCTGTGAAAAAAAAGTATTCCTTAATAAGTGGTAACTCTTGATGTAATTGTGCTTAAAGAAGTAGGGGTGATATATATTTATGTGAAGGTGGAGTTTGGTTTGACATAAGTATGGAGTTTGAATGTTAAAGTATATGTATTAAAGTGCTGAGGGAGGTGTAGTCACTATTATATCTAAATGTATCCTACCCGTCCCGTAACCTACATTATAACCAAATAAAGTCATAATTGATCCTAGATTGAATGAGCTCGATAAGTGGAATAGTACACTATGGGCAAGCTTATGGTGCACCTTTTATGGCATATGAATATTATTTCTGAGAGTGAGTGAATTCTTTCAATCTTGAGTTCCTAAGTGTTCTTAAATTTTATTGTGTAGAATTACTTTCTTTTGTTGTGTGAGGGCACTTGATTCATGAAGAAAAGGTAATGCCAGTGACCTATATGTTAGATTAAGTGGGTGAGTTGTGAATAATGCATGGTACTTGTGAGTCAAATCTTGAGGTGAAGATGTTACGCTTTTCTGCTTAGTCTATTTTAAATAGTCTTGGTGTGATGAGTTAGGAGAATTATTTAAAAAGGTCGTATCTATAAAAAAGTGTAGTTTGATTGCTCTAGGACTAGTATTGGGTTAAGTGTGGGGTGTTGATGATAGACTATAATTACGTATTTTATTCTCTTATTACACTCAAATTTACTGCACTTTAATTGAGTTTGAGCTTTAATCGCTAGTGTCTTGCACTAATTGTGTGTTTTATGTCTTGTAGGGGTAATTCCGAGCTATGTAGATATTATGGAATAAATTCAAGTTATTTGGAGCTTTGATGTCTGAGTAAAAGCCAAAGGAATTAAGTCGAGATCGTATTCGGGGATCAATGGATGATAGAGCAACAAAATAAAGAATCGAGTAGGCATATTGCGCACTTTCTAGTAAAATACTAATAACTTTTCTCTCAAAACTCTATTTGGGCTCAACATATATGGTTGGAAAGGTACTCAAAGGGCTACAACTTTCATATATTATATTTTTTCAAATTCCAAACAGAACAGGGTAAACCACGCGGTCGAAACCGCGACCGCGGACCTGACGCGAACTGAGGCAATACACGGGGAAAGTACCACGCCCGGATCGCGGCCGCGGACGTCTAGGCCTGGAGATTGTCCTTTTTCACGTAGGAGAAGGTATAATTATTTGGGCCTCAGCCTACTTGCTATATATACATTGAAAAACGGTATTTTGAGGGGAGGAGACCAATTTTTAACACAGATTCTACCTAAGAAGGCAGAGACACAATAGGAGCACGACGGGGAATTCTTCTACGAGTTTTTCCTTCCTCTTCGTATTATTTTTATTGTTGATTATGACTTTTAGTATTGTAGTTTTACATACTATTATGAATAGCTAATTTGTTATCTAAGGTTTTGATGGAATCTTTTGTAGGATAAATTCTTCTTATGTTTTTATACAATTGAGCCGCAATATTTTCTCTATTTGTTCAACTATATTATTCTTGTGGTTGATTGAAGGGATCTCAATTAGCTGTGCCTATTTAGTATGTATTACGCAGGAGAGAGTGCATATTTAGGTAGTTGTTGAACAATATCACTCTCGACGTATGTGAGGAATCAATAACCAAGGATTTAAAGGTGGGATTAGGGATAACGAAACCTTGGGTGCGATCTAAGTGAGCTGTAATTAAAGCCAACTAGCGTAACTCGGGAGAGTATATCTAGTAAATCGTCGTAATTACTCGGGAAGAATTATAACACGCAGAATGCTCATGATTGGTAGAGAATACTTAGGCGAAATTATAGAAGACATAGCGGGAAGGATTCTGACAATATGAGAAATCATAACTCTAGACCCCCTTAATCTTGTATCCAATCCTTATCCTTGTTAATTAATAGTTTTACTGCTTTCTAGTATTTGTTAGTTAATTAGATAAAAATAACTATTATAATATTTATAATTAGGAAATTGTTTGGACTTGTGTTTCTTAGCGATATTGAATAACTGTAGCTAAGCCTTAGTTCTCTGTGAGATTCGATTCCGGATTTGTAAACCGGATTGTATTTGCAACAACCGCTTTATCCTTTTTATAAGGCATAGTTGGGCGTTATCAGGGCACCAAACTGTTTACCCTTAAAATCGGATAACAATTAAACTTATAAATGGTTTTAAGGAAATTCAATATCACCTAGTACCATTTGATAAATATGATGATTAATAATAGAGATTAACAACAAACTAGAGCAAATCGATATTGAAATGCAATTCAACCTTCGAGTTAGGCCGCCCTCGAACCGACTGAGAATAGAGTTATGGAATAGGAAATAAACTGATGAACAAAAGTGTTATATTCCTTTGATATGCGAGAATTGGATGGTTACAAATGATCAGAACCCCCCTTTATATAGTAGAGGAATCCCACTTATGGTACAATTCTAATTACATAAAGAAATCCCATGATTAACTAAACAACCGTTCTTGATTTGATCCGTTCCAAATTTTCATCCATGATCCTCGACATATCACGGATATTTCGCATTTCCATTATTGTGCTATCTTCGATCTTGCTCGACGTCTATCCCATTTGGTCTCGATCATTACTGGTCTCGATCTTGATAGGTACTTCGAATCCCGAACTCAATACCATATCCTCATATCTCGGTCTGATATACTATAGGGTTTATCCTCAAACCATCCCCCGATCTCGGTTAATCAGTAAAATTGTGTGGGCCCGATTTTAACAGTATACAACATGCTTTTTTTGGTGATCACCGAATTACTCATCAGCATTGCTCGACAAGAATGTTATTTCAAAGGTTATCTTCTTGCAATACCGAACCAGAGCATGGAGAAAGATAGGTACAAAATTCATCTAGCTTTTATAACTGCACAGGGAAAAAGTGAGAAACAAATAATTAAAAATAGAAGAAAAAATAGTATTGTACTATCGTATTTGCTGCGTGGGTAAATCTTTCAATATCTCGACCTTTATCTCTCTTCATCTACAACTTTGGAGCTCACCTCTTAGTTTTGCTCTCATGCTAAGTTTAGTACTGATCAATTATCTATAAACTCGGATGATAAGTTTTGCCATTTATTGTGCTTAAGTGCAGAAAAAATGATTATCATCATCATTTTGAAAGTTATACCATATGCTCACGATGAGTTATCCAAAAGTGAAATATTTGTAACAATTGTGTTTTTATTAAGGGCTGTGAATGGAAAATGAAAGAGGCACCTTTTAGATTGCACCTCTCCATATCACCCTTCCTTTGTCTATAAATTTAGAGGCTTGGCCTCATTTTTTAGACATGAAATCAGACATGGAAAAGCTGAAATCTTCTCCCTTCTTTTATACATTGTTGCATTATTTTCTAAATAAAAATAAGTGTCAAGTGTGATTTGCTCCGTTTGTTGAGTTTGCTGAAGTTCTATGATTTGAAGTACCGCTATCACAGAATAGTTATTCCGTTCTATCCTGGGAGGAATTAATCCGTATACCTTGGGCAACAGTGATGGGATTAACTTCCTTAAGGAAACATTGTGCATTCAGTGGGCTCGGAATTATTTTTTGATTTATTTGTTGAACTAACGTTTGTTTGCTTCTATAATTTTCTAATTTTGACCACAGAAATACCAACTTTCTTAAAAAATTTAATATTTTTATTATCTTTTTCTGTGTTCAGCTTAACGTGTATTTGTTGGAGACTAAACGAGAAAGAGAACTTCTGTACGAAAAAGAAAGAAGATCATATTAAAGAAAATTTAATTGCATGGAATAAATTTTCTTTATTGCGAGCATCACTATGAAAGGACTGCCGAGACAGAGGCATGACAAATAAATCAGATCGAGCGAAAGGCACATTCTTTCCTTGCAGTTCAATTTGTGAGAGTAAGGTCCTTGTGAAACTATAGTTGCTGTGAAACTTGCCATCCTTGGCCATGTGGATATTGTTGCCAAGCAAGATAAAATATGTTACAATGGTAGAAATTAAGGAAAGGTACGATTGTCTACATCCAATTTCCAATAGGGAAAGGCAATGTTTGAAACCCTGGGGGTGTTCTACAAAGTGAGAAAGATCATTGCAATACATTTCCATTTTACTGGAAAATAAATTGCCAAGAAGAACTTTAAAATCTCTCCTGAAATATTAATTGAAATGAAGAAAAATGACATGTCTTCTTTAATTCCAAGACAGTCATTTACTTGGATATCAATTGCACAAGTTTTTCTATCATAACTTTGAAGTGAAGTCATTACTCAATCGAGAAATATACTAAGGTAACGTAATTCGAAAAGAAAGTGACTTTCTCCAATTTGGACCAAAGGACGTGACTGAATGTCCTGAGAAAATAAAGATATGATTTTGTTGTCAAGGGAAATTAAAAAGATATCCAGGGAGGACCAAATCAACTTCAGAATAATGGATTGCAACAGAGAAATGCGGGTTCTACTTTCTTTTTCTTGTTCATTTTAATTATCTACCCTTGTGATTTATGAAATTCAATATATATATGTTAGGGTATATATTTATTATGTGATGATCTCATATTATATATTTAAAATATATGCATGAGTAGAAATAACATGTATTTACGGTAATTTGTTATTCCTTTGACTATATGAAAAACTATGAGTAGTTGATATAGAATTTGATAGCATGCATAAATATAAGTGGATGGTTATTTTCAAGGTTTGTAAGATGTGAGTTAGGCTTACATTGATACTTGAAAGTATTCTTGAGATCATGAATGTAATATATGTAAAGATGAACATATATATGTTTGATTAGAGAAAAAGGTTGTGACGATCCTGCCCGTCGTCACATGAGTTACCGCCACGTTTTTCTCATTTTATGCTTCCTTATGTTTCATTATAAGAGTCTTGGGTGAATGAGTCGAATTGGATTGGTTTGGGAAGGAAATGAGACACTTAGTCTCTTTAAGGAAGGTTTGTTTTGAAAAAGTCAATAGGATGTTGACTTATGAGTTAGAGAGCTCGGATGTGATTTCCGATAATTCGGTTAGCTTCGGGGGATGATTTGTGACTTAGGAGCGTGATCGAAATTGATTTTGGAGGTCCGGTGTAGAATTAGGCTTGAATTGGCGAAGTTAGTATTTTGGCGAATTTCGGTTGATAGGTGGGATTTTGATCCGAGGGTTGGAATGACATTCTGAGATTTTCTGTAGCTTCGTTAGGTGTTTGGGATGTGTGTGCAAAATTTCGTGTCATTCGGAGGTGTTTCGGTCAGGTTTTTGATCAAATGAGTATTTCGAAAATTTTAGAAGAACTTAGGCTTGAATCTAGGGGTGGCAATTGGGGCAGGGCGGGGCAGGGCGGGGCAGGTCAAATCTTGATCCACTAAAATTTTGGCCCGCCCTGCCCTGCCCGTTTAGCCTTTTTTTAAAATTTTGCTCCGCCCCGCCCCGCCTTATTAAGCCCTGCTCCGCCCTGCCCCGTTTATTTTTTTTTGTTTTTTTGATCTTTATTTTTCATTTTTCTTTATGTTACTTAATCTTATTTTGTTTTACTTTTTCAATATTTATTGAAATATTTAAAGTCGATGTGTCAATAAGAGGTGTATCAGTTGAAGAAAGTATGGCTTTTATTAACAAAATTTATACGTATTTGTTTTAAATAAAAAAGATGGTAAGTCATTTGTCTATACTCTATAGTATAACTTCTTTTTTAATATATCTAAACAATTT
>MU747884.1:43866-56058 GCA_026770625.1 Nicotiana glauca
TACTCGTGACTTTCTCCAACAACATAGAAGTTTGCGATTTCAAATTGTCAAAGATTTTTATTATGTCATTCTTGATTGTATTTCTGGAAACCATCTTAAACATAGGTTGAAGACTCGCAACAAAGTTCCTAAATCCCACATGATCAACTATAGAGAGTGGATACTCGTGTAAAATAATGGCATGTGCAAGCTTTTTACGTGAAACATCTTGATAAAAATAACCACCCCCAATATCGCCCTCATTTTGTGCATCTCTTGGCCTATTAGGACTCTTAGGAATGTGATCTAACATAGATTTTGTCCCACAATTCCTAGCATTTTTATACGAGTGATCGCAATACTTACAAGCACTATATGGAATACCCTTAACCTTCACCGGCTCGAAATGATCCCATGCTTTGGAATATCTCCTTTTTTTCGGTTCAACTTCATCAGGTTGTGAATGCCGTTGACTCTCATCGTCTAAGGAAATAGCATTAGAAGATGAAGCTGGTAGATTCTCTTCAATTTGAGATGCCATGATTATCTAGTAAAACAAAGATAAGAAATATCATTATAAACTGATATTTAGAAACACAATTGAGAGAGGTAGAGGCTAGCTAAGAAACTGATATATTTCACATATTTACATCTCAATTTGCTGCTAAACTTCTGCAGTAGTATTATTGTCCTGATGATTGATAAGATGATATATGTCCTGATGATTGATAAGATGTTGGAGACAGAATGATGGTATTATTCTAGTTGAAAGATCAATTATAACTAGAGGAGATGGTGGTAAGATGTGTCATTGCACTGGAATTAAGCCACTATTTGAAACTACCAAAAAGCTACATCCACAGCTGGGTATCTAAAGTAGTTTTAATTTTGATGGCGAGACATCATATTCCAATTCAGTCGCAAGCCCTTTTATTTCTGCTACAAGATCCGGAATTTATCAATAAAGAAAGTGTCTTTGTCAAAACTGTGTAGTTACATTTCTCTATTGCACATGTTTGTGCCCTCTTTTTTTAATATTCCATCCATAAATGAAGCTCAAAATGTGTGTTAAAAGATACTGAGGAGGAAGCAGCAGAAGCATATGACATAGCAGCAATATATCATAAGGATATTTGAGAAATTATGAATGAAAAGTAGTGCAGTGATCTCTTGACAACATTATTCACTAGGTTTTATCTCTAATTTGCATTTGATTTTTGTTTCTGGCAGGAAATTACACCTGTGAATAACTACCCGATATCAGATAGTGTACTGTAATGTAGATGAATTATTTTTTTCTTTCATAAAGAGTACATTGTATGGAAAGTTGCTATCTGTGTTGTTGAAGTTAAAGAGGGTCATGAAGTGAATTTTTTATGTGCTTGTGCTTATCAGAATTATAGAGAATATGCAGTGATAATTCAGAATGTAAAAAAAAAAAGGTACTTAAAACAAATTTATCAGATGTTCTATTTCTTCTCTGATAAAGTATCTCCTGCTTTCTTTTATTTAAGTATTCTTTGTTTTCTTCTAGGAGCTAATTTGAAGTGAATGTTCCATGCAGCTACTGAGGAGGAAGCAGTACCAAGGATAATGTATTTTGGAGGATCCAACATGGGTGTGACAACAGTCCGCGCAACATAGAATGACCTATATGTTCTCTTTGTAGTAGTCTCCACCTCTTTGTCCAAATCCCACGAAACTAATTAATTTTTCTGTTGATAATCTCTTTTTTTACAAGACATAGACCACCACCTACGATTACAGCACCAAACTAAGGTTACAGATAACTTTGGAATCATCACATGATGATGAGAATTCGAAGGAGAAGCCAAGAATCATTTTCTAAAAGACTAAAACTCCCAACAGAATATAGAATTAGAGAAACCAAGTAGCAATAAAATTGAGTCCGAACCTGAAAAATCAAGACCGGTAGACCTGGTCCAAGGTAGTTCTTCTCCAAAAAAGGTCTTTTGATCAGTGAACCACCATTACTAGGCCAGAAAAGACCAGTGGTCGTGACAAAATGAATGAAAATTATTAGGAGAAAAAAGTGAACTGTGTACTTACTAGATATTTACCTGGATTTGCTGGAGGAAGAAGAATCGAAGAAGGTTTGAGGAAGAAGAATCGCAGATTCACAGCAGTTCAAAGAGGAAGAAGAATCGCACCATCGCATGAGAGATTGAGAGTTTCTTGACTTCTGAGTTTGGAAATTAGGTTTTAGGATTTTCGCATTTGGGATTTAAGATTTTGGGGTATGTCGTACGCAGATCTCACTTATTTGGACCCGACCCAGCTATTAACCCGTACATGCCCTACCCTGCCCTGCCCTACTAAAAATTTTCAAAAATAACAATTTGCCCCGCCCTGCCCCATTAAAGTTTTCCCCCTGCCCCGCCCCATTTAACATTATCGCTGCCCTGCCCTGCCCCAATTGCCATCCCTACTTGAATCCGATGTAATTTGATGGTTTTGGTGTTGTTTGTGGTGTTTTGATGATTGGAGCAAGTTTGAATGATATTTTAGGATGGGTTGACATTTTTGGTTAAGGTCCCGGGTGTCTCGGGGTAATTTCGGATGGCCATCAGGGTGAATTTTGGACTTGTTGCATTTTGAAAGTTGCTGGTATCTGGTATTTTCGCATCTACGAAAAAGGGGCCGCAGATGCGGTAAGAGAGTCGCAGGTGCAGATTTTGGGTCATTGGAGGACTTTCGCAGAAGCGGATGGTGGTCCGCATATGCAGCGTCCGCAGAAGCGGATATAGACTGCAGAAGCGGTCCAGGCAGTTAAGTAGAACTCCGCAGAAGTGGTGGAATTTCGCAGAAGCGGAAACCGCAGATACGGTGTATGGGCCGCATAAGCGAAAAGGCCTGGACAGAAATGGGGTTTTAAGGTTTCATTTTGTTCCGCGAGCTAAGGTATTTTGCCAATATTTTTGAACAACCTTAAGAGCTTTTGGACGAGAAGTGAAGGTGATTTTGACTGGGTGTGATTGAAGGTGAGTTCTATGACCTAAATACATGATTTAATGGTAGAATTAACCTAGAAATTTTTGAAAATTCATCAAAAAGGGGGAAAAGCTAGGGCTTGGAATTTGATATTTTAAAGTGGGATTTTATGGGTCATTTGGGCTAGGGTCTGGGAGTTTTTGGTATGTATAGACTCGTAGCGAGATAAGGAATTCGATGATGTTTAATTTTCTAATTTTTGAGAAGCGGGCCCGAGGCTCAGGTTTTGCAACGTGAATTTCAATTTTTTTTCTGAGTCTTTTCGATTGGGGTATGTTCCCTTAGCCTATTGTAATGTATTCTTTGTGGTTTTGATCAGATTCGACACGTGAGGAGGTCGATTTGCAAGGCAGGGGCATAGCGAGCTAGAATTTTGGCCGGCTTGAGGTGAGTAATGATAGTAAATGATACCTGAGGGTTTGAAACCCCAGATTTGCACAACGTAGTTCTATGTTGAGGTGAAACACGTGCCTTATGACGAGCGCGGGGTTATTTACTACTGGGGACTGTGACTTGGTCCATCCCGTTTGATATTTTACCGCGTATTTAACTGAGATATGTTTGTTATCAACATTCTTTGGGCTTCTTGCCATATTTTGGGCTTCATGCCGACTACTTGAGTACTTCGTGGATTTTTATCCCTCTTTTCTCACTATTTGATATATCACTTGAACTCAGTCCTGTTGATTATACTGTTTTGCAAACTCAACCACTTTAATTTAATTTTGAGACTTAATTGATATTTCCACTATTGTTTGGGCTGAGCACTACTATTCTATTGATGCCCGAGGGGATTATGATGTTTTCTAGACTGAGTGAGGCCGAGGTCCTGAGATATATTTATATGCCACGAGGTGGCTGGAGTGACGTGAGAAGGCTTTTAGGCCTTGTGAGTGATGTGAGGAGGCTTTCAGGCCTCGTAAGTGATGTGATAAGGCTTTCAAGCCTTGAGTGTTATGTGAGGAGGCTTTCAGGCCTCGAGTGTGATGTGAGAAAGCTTTCAGGACTTTTGTTGATATAGCGCTTGGGATGTAAGGGGCCCCTCCGGAGTCTGCACATCCACAGTGAGCGCGGGTACCCATGTGATATGAGAGTGAGTCCGAGGGGCTGATATTATGCTGAGTGATTGATACTGAGCCCGAGGGGCTGATACTGTTCTGAGCGATTGATACTGGGCCCGAGGGGCAGATTTCTACTCACTATTTACCTGTTGTTTTACCTGATTTACCTGTTTTTAAAAGGAGATTTCATTTGACTCTTTACTGTTTTACAATTTTTTACTGCCTGATATAGAATTGCTTTGTGCAGTTATGTGTTTTCATGCCTTCGGTTATTATTTATTTTTATTACTCACTGGGTCGGAGTACTTACATTACTCACTACACCATGTGTGCAGATACAAGCATATCAGAGTCTGCACCTGAGCACTGATTCTTTCCAGACCATGCAGCGAGTTGGAGCGACGAGGTAGCTGTTTTCCGTCCGCAGCCCCTTGTCTCCCCTATTTTTTATGACATTTGAGTTCTTTCAGACTATTGTATCAGATATTTTACTTCGTAGACTTATAGTAAACTCAGTAGTAGCTCGTGACTTGTGATACCCCGGTTTGGGCAGTGTCGGGATAGTTTTCCCTCGTTACTATTGCTATTTCCGCATATTTTGTTATATTCAACATGTGTTTGAATTGTTAATGTTAATTAATTACTGCTAAAAGAGGTGTTTGAGTTATTCTGGCTGGCCTTCTCTTCACAAGAGAGGCGCCATCACGACCGGGTTTGGGATTTGGGCCGTGACAGAGGTCAAACTGTTTAAAGTGTTATAATGTTTAGTTGGAAAACCATTTAGAAAGGAAATTACAATTCTTGTGATTTTATACCCCTGGTTTTGGAGACTAAAATCTTTGTGATTTTCTACTCCTGCTTCGAGATCAAAATCTGCGTGATTTGTTACTCGTTCGTTGAGATTAAAGTCTTCGTGACGTTCTACTCATTTGTCGAAATTTAAAGTCTAAGTGACTTTATTCTCATTTTGGACATTTTCTTAGTAATTTTCTACTCGAATTTATTATTCGGTTTGAAGATTAAAAACTTTATTGTTTATTAAATTTGATTGTGTCACATATTAATCGGTTTGAAGATTAAAAACTTCACCGTGTATTAGATCTAGTTGTATCAGATGTTACTCGGTTTGAAGATTAAAAACTTCACCATTTATTAATTCCGAATGTGTCAAATTGGTTTGAAGATTAAAAACTTCACCATTTTCATGACACAAACAACAATTCTTGTGGTTGGCTCAACAATGTAATAGGGGCGTCGAATATGAATCTCCTTTTAAAGAAATATGTTTGGAATATGAAATTATTCACCAAAGGATCTCCCCTTAGTCACCGAAATCTAATGGAATTGCGGAAAGAAAGAACAGAACGTCAAAGGAGACGATGAATGCCTAGTTGATAAGTTCTGGTTTATCTAAAACTTGTGGGGGTAAGCATAGGGCAAGCTATGCTTATACCTTACCGAAAAGAAGAAAACCCCACTTGAAATATTTCCAAGTGGGGGGGGGGGGTATTTGGGTAAAGTGTAAGTTCTTAAACCCAAAAGGATAAAAATTGGATCGAACACTGTTGATTCTGTTTGATAAGATATGCAACAAATAGTAAGGCATATTGTTTTTCGATTCATAAATCGTAAAATCCCAACATTCATATTAATACAGTTATCGAATCAGATAATGTTGAATTTTTTGAGAATATTTATCCGTATAAAATCGGGAAGAATCAAATGAAAGTACGTTGAATTAGAAAATTCCAAGATGTAGTAAATATCAAAGGATAACTACTTTCGTTGGACCCGATTTTCTGACATTCTTGTTGGAAAATGAGCTTCAAACTTTAAAGAAATATTGTCTTCCTTGGAAGCACAATATCAGAAGAGGCTGTCAATAGTAAGATAGAATCTATATTAAGTAATCATACTTGGGAAAATGGTTGATCTTCCTCCAGGAAATAAACCTTTGGATTCTAAGTAGATTTTCAAAAGGAAAATAAAAGCTTATGGTATTATTGACAAATATAAGGCAAGATTGATTAAGGATTAAGACAATGAGAAGGTCTTGATTACTTTGACACATGATTACCGGTAACGAGAATTACATCTATTCAGATGGTAATAGCGTTAGCCACCATGTATGGCCTTGAAATCCATCAGATGGACGTAAAAGACAACCTTTTTAAATAGAGATTTGGAGGAAGAATTTATATGGAACAACCTAAAGGGTTCATGGTTTTGGGAAAGAAAAGAAAGTGTGTCAACTTTTTAAGTCACTTTAAAGACTAAGACAAGCACCCAAACAATGACATGCGAGGTTTGACCGAATAATATTGTCAAATAGTTTTAAAAAATTAATGAATGTAAGCAAATGTGTTTACGTTAAGAATACTTCAAAGCATATAGTCATTATTTGATTATATATGATATGTTGATGAAATATTTAAAATGTGGGGGCTTTTAGCTTATGCATGACAAAAGCCAATGTTAGACGTAATATCTAAATGATATAATTTTTGTACCCATTGATATAGTAGTTGGTAAATTCATCAGTTGTTTAGTCTTAATGAAGACTAGTTGATGAAAATACTAATTCGGAAGTTGGTCACGTGCCTTTATCGAAAGATCATTTTCTTTATTGATCCTGAACTTTATCACGAGCCTCGCGCCACTGCTCCTGAACTTCCTCCTCAAAGGCACGTTCCGCAATAAGAAGTTTTTTATATACGTCTAATTTGGCCTCTGCATATATCCATATCTCGTGCGCATCTCGGACCGCGTCCCCAGGCCGTGGCGGGGCAGTGCGCCTGAGGACGTAGATCTCAGCCGCCTTAGCTTCGAGTTTGGCTGTCAAAGCTGCCACCCTACGATGAAGATTGGCTACCTCCGCCTCCACTCCACGGCTGAGCTCCAACTCTTCCTCCCTCAGTTTCAGGAGTGATTCCAGCTCGCTATTACGAGCCACAACCTTCACCAACTCCTCATCTGTTTTCTCTAGCTCCGCCGACCTGCGGCTCAATTGTGCCTTCCTCTGTTCGAGGCCTTCCCGGAACACCTGGAATTTTGGATCTTGCCGAAAAAGATCCGTCGCCGTTTGATGCTTGGAGCGATACCGTTTGTACTTCTTCACCATTTTGTCAAAAATGGTCATTTTCTTCTCCTCACGGCGCTTCCTCTCCACTTCCAAAACCAGGGTCTAAAAAAGAATATATATACATGCATGTGAGTTAGTACTCATCAAAATCAACTTCACGACATACGGAAAAATAGAGAAGTTACCTGTAACTCCATACCAGCGACCCTCCGAGACAGCTCCGCATCGCTGACAGCGCTCAGCATCTCGCGCTCGGGGGCAGCGCACAGTAGAGCCATCTCCAGCGCAGCCCGCTCGCTGTGCTGTAACAAGTTGTAAGCCCCTGGAATCATGATGCGGCGGCCAGATCCGTCTGCTGTCATATCCACGCCTGTAGGATTTTCCACCATCTCATCCACATTCCCGTGGGCGGCCTCAGCAGTCGGTCCCCCAGCATCGCCACCAATAAGAGGTGATGAGCCACCCTCAGCAAAACGAGCCGAGCCGGTACCAACATTAGCACTTATCTATTTGGCCAGCCTCCCCGAATGGATGGTGTTGGCCATAAAGACGGGTCTAGTTGTTTGGCGAGGCGCGTCACTTTCTTCATCCCCAGTCGCCACCACCTTACCCATTACGAGCCTCCGCCTTTTTCTCTCCTCAGGCCCCTCGCCCTCGGAAGGCTCGTCCGCAGGTTGCGGAGACGATGTCGACGGCATTGCCTCACTCGTAGCCACCTCCGCAGGAGCACCCTCTTGTAAAGAGACTACGGTCACCCCTTCCCTGATAGATGCATAAAGTATCTCCTGCGTATTCTGACCAACATCTGATCGGGAGGAGGTGGACGCCGTCGCCCTCCTCTTAGGAGCACTTCGACCTGTCAATGAAAGTGATTTAGCTGATGAAGTTTGTGAAAGCGACTAATTAAAGTCGAAGAAATACCTGAAGGACTCGCGGGGCCATAACGTTCAAGGAACTCAGCCCACGTACGGGTCTCTTCCGCGAGAGGCAGCAAACCAGATACCCACTGCTTAATATCGGTTATGAACCGGGGAGCGTAAGCTATTGCTGCAAAATAACAGAAAAATCACAAGGATGGTATAACCGGAACCGCTAAAGTCATGTACGATAAATGACTCGACGGATAGGAATACTTACGTCTCGAATTCCACCACTCAGGGAATCCGACAGGGTTAGACACCAGGTGTTCCGTCTTGATAAAGAAGTATCTACGCCAATAGCCCCGGTTAGCCCGATCATCAGTTTGCACAACCAACCCTTTCGAGCCACGATTCTTTAGATGCAGCATGGTACCCCTCAGGTAGCTGGCGCTGAATAGCTGCAATAGGTGGTGGACAGAGACCTCCAACCCAGCCAGCTCCGCGTATGTAGACATTACCCTATATACCTTTAGGGTATACGGTGTGAGTTGGGTGGGACGCATGTTGTAGAAACGGTAGAGTTCTTCCACCAATAGAAAAATGGGGAGGCCATAGCCGATCAAAAAGGGATATTCGTAAAACGCACAGTACCCCGGTCGGTGGGTGTTCGCGAAGTCCGCTCCTGCTAAAACCATCTCCACGTGAGCAGGTATATCGTACGACGCACGAAGAATATCTAAATCAGTTTGTGTTAACTCAGATTTCTCCCAACGTTGTTCGGGAGAATCCCGTTGAAAGTCCCTCCTAATAAGGATTTGCTTCGGGAGTACGTTATCTACAGTAAGATGGGTGAGATCCTCCCTTTCTCTCCCTTATTGCCGCCGGATGGAGGCGGTATGTCAGATGATTTATTATTACGAGCCCCCGGAGTGTTATCCCGTTTAGGTTTTATCATGGTTTCCGATTGAGGAGCGATGTACTACACAGCCACAAGTGTACTTTCAGGGAAGCGGTGGGTTTTCGTAAAAAGGAAGCGTTTTCTTGAAATTGTCGAAAAACGTTTGCAGATGATCTAAAGTTAGATTAAGTTAAACCCTTTCCCTATTTATAGGGTTGGGTGGCGCTGAAATCGAAGAGGCAAGGCCCAAACAGGCGCGGAAAATCAAGCATCAGAACACCTTTTGTACTTCCTCGGGAACACGCGTAATGATGACGCCTGCATATGGTGACGTCATTTTAGGGAAGGGATTGCGCGTCAATATATCAACAGATTCAAATGATCACCCCTCCACGTCGTCGTCTCCAAACATGGTCAAAAATTTTCCAGTACAAGGTTCATGGTTTCGTCCATCGGCGACGCACTTCGTTACGTCACCAACGAACGGAGAGACTAACTGTATGGGGTCAAATTTTGCCCACTACAGTAACTACGACCCACGACTAAGCAATAGTCGAAGCGAGGGTACGACCTAAGAATGTCGGAGTGAAAACGTGCCTTAGGTCTCGTCGTCTCCTCGAAAGCACGTGACCTATCTCTGTATTATTTTATTATTTCGAGGGAGTTCTCCTGTTATATAAAGGAGGATCCCAATGTTGTAAAGGGGATCAGATCTTTTCTAATACAAGCTTTCTCTCTCTCTTTCTCTCTCTTTCTCTTCCTCTCTTGAATGTTCAATCTATCAAAAACAATAAGATATATAATTCACATTTCTAGGTCTCATTATTTTCGATTACGATTTACTCTTGATTTATTTTGATTGCATTCACTTGCAAAGTATTTGTTAACTTTCGAGTCAAACAAATATAGTTCTCACAAAATAACTCTTTACTATAACTTAGATCCTGAGAGCATTAAGTACAAACTCCAAGATTTATATAGATTTTTTAGTTCTAATAAAGCTAAAAAGTAATGAAGATTCTCAAATTACTCTGTTACGTACAGACAGGTAACTAAGTAATGTTTTGAACTACAATTTTTACGTTGTGTGGTAATTTAAACTATCATTTTGTTTGAGCTCATCTGTTTTCCAGTACTATTTGATTTATGAAATGCAATAAGCTGTATGTTCTGTATAATATAATTCAAATTAAAGAGCTCATGCACAAAATTCTCTTATAATAGCGGCAGTCAAATCTAAAGCTACAAAGCTCACGTGTTTTCCGAACCTTTAAATCTGTCAGGAATTGATGAGATATTGTTGTACATGTTCCGGAAAGCAAAGAATCATTTTCTTAGTATTTTACAATTTCTTAGTAAAAATTCCCATTTCAAGTTGAATGTCAAAAAGTTTCCCTAAAATGTCACAAATATATGCACCACATAATAATTTCCATTGAAAACTACAGTAATTTTTACTATAAAGGCGTTCTTAGCGAGATTCTTGATTTAAGTAGCACCTGAGGTTTTTTGAGTTCACAACTTGCATATAGATTTACTCAAAAAATGCATATCTCAAAAATACCATCGTAAACCCGCCTTATTGTGTTCAAAACCATCAAAATCATAAGTTTTAATAATGCATAAAGCACCAAAAGATTGGGAAATTAAAAATAGTATTAATGAAATTAGAGAGAAAAGAACTCAGGAGAAGATTTAGGCAGAAGTTCGACTGAGAGAACGCAACAAAGAGAAACTCAAATTATAATGTAAACTGGAATGAAATTACCAGCAGAGGGATAGGAAGGAAAAATATGAAATGAAGAAAGGAACAAATTAAAATTAGAATGAAGTTAGTTCCAGAATTGGACAGCTGTTTTGTTTTGATACTTACTGGATTCGAACACAGTGGGTGAAAAGCAGGGGTGTTCATAAAAATTCGAAAAATCGAACCAAATCGAAAACCAAATCAAACCGATCAAAAAAATCGATATTTTTTTATTTGGTTTGGTTTTGGTTTTGAATTTTAAAAATCGATTAAATTTGGTTTGGTTTTGATTTTATAAAAAAAAATAACCGAAACAAATCGAACCAAATCGACTATAGAAGTAGTTATTTCAAATTTATTATTATACCTATATATATGTATATTTTTTTACAACGTTTCTAAAATTTTATGATAAATGTTAATCGTTTGCACTTTTAGTACAGTTCTTTGCCTTTACATTCTTGTTTGATTGGTAGTTTTCTTTTGTTAAGTGTAAGAATCCAAATCAAGTTAAAAATAATTTATTTTTAATTGAGTCCTTAAATTATTCATCACCATTTGATTCAATTATCATCAATATATCTTGGTAATCAAAGCGCAATTGATTTGATAGTATTACGTCAAAAATAATATAGCCAACGGAATATGTGTTTGGTAGTGTATATCTTATATTTAAGAAAAAATCGACAAATAACCTAAAATACCGAAAAATTGATAAAACCCGACATAAACCGAATCGAGAAAAAACTGACTTAATTGATTTGATTTGGTTCTAATATTTGAAATATCGACTTACTTGGTTTGGTTTCTTTTTAGAAAAAAATTAATCCAAACCAAACCATGAACAACCCTGATGAAAATGATCACTCCCTTAATTACTTCCCCTAATCACTGCTTTTGTTAAGTTTTGATAAAATACATTATCCTAGGTACATAAATTAACGGGAAAAGGTGGAAATTAAATTGAAAAGGACAAGTAAAATATAAGATCCCATAAAAGAAAAAGAAAAAAAGGCAGCCCAGTGCACTAAGCTCCTGTTACATCTCATGTTTTCGTACGTGAGATGTCACGACCCAAAATCCCAACCCGGTCGTGATGGCGCCTCTCGTGAAGACAAAGCCAGCCAATAGATTAACAATACCTCTTTTAACAGTTACTTAACACGAATGGGTCAAACCATAACGTACATTGCCATAAATGCGGAAGGAAATGATAAAACAGGGAACCAGCCCAACTCAGTCCGAAATTATCAGAATTTTAATTAGGTGTTTAAAACCGTAGAGTTTTACTAGCCATTTCGATACAATATTCAATTCAGGACTAGTATCAGGAAAATATGTTATACGTTATGGGAACAGTGATAACAATCCCTACGGGATCCAAATAGTCGGCATACAGCCCCAAATATCTCCATAACCATCCAAGTAGGAGGTTTACTGGCTAATTTCAAGCCAATAATATAGTTCAATATCATTCGGTCGGACTAGTTTACAGTCCTCAACCACAATCGACCCTGCACTCACCGTAGAGTACGTGTCTCGCCTCATCATAG
>MU747886.1:5565-17574 GCA_026770625.1 Nicotiana glauca
CTCCCTTGCCGGGACTTAGTTGTTTAATTGTGTTTTTTCCTTGCTGGAACATTACTCATTGCTGTTTATTCCCCTCGCCCGTTTGGTTGTGATCGCTGTTTGGGTGAGGAAGAGTGATAATGCACGAAGGGTCATTCCGTGCCATTTTTTATTATATTTGCACGAAGGGTCATTCCGTGCCATTTTTTATTATATTTGCACGAAGGGTCATTTCGTGCCATTGTTGATTATATTTGCACGAAGGGTCATTTCGTGCCATTGTTAATTATGTTATGCACGAAGGGACATTCCGTGCCATTGTTGATAATATTTGCACGAAGGATCATTCCGTTCCATGAAATGAGAGTTATTTGATGAAAGCACGAAGGGTGATGCCGTGCATTTTGTTTGATTGCTTTGGGAGAGAATGAGAGTAAAAGCACGAAGGTTGATGCCGTGTGCAACTGTTGGATTTCTTGTCTCTGTTAAATTATTGTTGTGCCCTGTTTCTTATTTAAGTTGATGACTTTTATATCCGGATTGTACTCCCCCATAGCATGTTTTCCCCTCTCTTTTAACTGTTTAGTTTTGGTATCCTTTCCTTTTATTGCATATATATATATATATATATATATAGAGAGAGAGAGAGAGAGAGAGAGAGAGAACTTTACAGGTTGATTTGGTAGTCCTGTCTAGCCTCGTCACTACTTCGCCGGGGTTAGGCCAGGCACTTACCAGCACATGGGGTCGGTTGTGCTGATGCTACACTCTGTGCATCTTTTTGCACAGATCCAGGAGCAGTTTTTGGACAGCAGCAGTAGGATTGCTCGGGAGCTGTCTTCAGTCCAGGGACTCGCGAGGTAGCCTAGCGGGCGTTCGCAGGCCGAAGTCCCTTCTATGTTTAATTTGTTTTCTTTGTTTCGTGACAAACAGTATGTAATATCATTTCAGACTTATTTTTAGTACTCTATAGCAGTCCGTGAGCTAGTGACACCAGATTTTGGGTAGAGATTCGTCTTAAACTTCCGCATTTTGATTTCAGTTTTATACGCTTAAAGTCTTCCGCTTTTATTTAATTGCTTTCGTATGGTTATATTGTTGAAACATTATTAGAGAATGTTTATTGATTGGCTGGCCTAGCTACGTTAGTAGGCGCCATCACGGCTCCCGATGGTGGGGAAATTCGGGTCGTGACATATTTCCTTCGTGATCCGCATCTAGATCCGCATTTAAAGTGATGTTCAAACTAACAACAATTGGTTCCACATTTGGCACTTCCCTAGGATTATCGGTGGCACATCGACCCCTGCGTTTCTATTTTCTCCAAGACCTTCGTTGTCATGAATGGGTGAGTTTTGTGAGCTAGACATGTTTCAGCTTGAGAATAAAAAAATTTTGACAAGAAAAAGTGTAGAAACAACGTGTGTAATGAGAATCAATAAAGAAATAATCACTATTATCTTTAGCCCCATAGTAGACGCCAAACTGTTTACCTTGAAATACGAGTAACAATTAAATTTGATTTGTGATTTTAAAGACATGTTATTTAGTTCAATCCCAATTAATAATAAAGAAGTATGAAGTAGAAATGAAAGAGATAAGTGAATCAAACCAATGTAACTCAGCAGTAGTGACCTTGAGACGGTGACTTCGAGACGGGCTAAGAGCAATAAAATAAGATAAGTAAAGCAAGGGCAGTAGAGCTAGAGGACAATGTTGATGAGCAGTAGGCAAAAATTAGAGAGTATATTCTTTTCTCATTGATTGTGTGTTGTTACAAATGATTGGGGTCCCCTTTATATAATAGGGGAACCCTAAATAAGGTATATTTCTATTTATAGTAAGAAATATTCTGGATACAGCTATCTAAACGCCTAGTACGACAATCCTATTCTGAAATTTGCGCCATGATCTTGGGGGCGTGGAGGGAATCTAGCTCATTCTATTACAAATCCATAATGGTACTATTTCGGGGTCGAGCATATTCGTCTATGATGTTCTTCGTAATCCTATCTCCGGGCATCACATTTTGTCTTCGAGCTCGAGTCTGCTTCATCGGGCTCGAACTCGTATACAAGCATTACTACTATCTTTTATTTAATAAGGATAAAACTCCCCTTATGACCGTAAAAGTGGACCGGAAATAAGTATTTCATAAAAAAACATAGAAAAAATTCAACCCATACCTACCCTTGCCCTGCTTTAAAACTGTCTAGTAGGGGTAGCTTAGGTCCAACGTGGAAAAAGCTAATGTATTATTTCATTATACATTGTGTTATCTTGTAATTTTAATCGTAATATTCTATGAAATCTGAATTGTAAAGATGGTTTTCTAATATTTCAAATTATTTTTCATAGTTTGCAAGTAATAAAGTGAGGTATAAAAAGTAGTACCACTTTAAATTGTATACGGTCAAAATCAGGTATACCCGATTTCTTGGGATCGAGGGGTAGCTTAAGCCCGGGTTCAGGCAAGATCGAGTTCAAGCTCAATGAACCAAACTCGAGCTTGAAGACAGAGTGCAATGCCCAAGGATAAAAGTGCTAGAGGGACATCAGAGCTGAGCTCAGGCTTGAAGGTAGAAGGAGAGGCTCGAAGACATAAGCGCTCGAGGAACACCAGAACCGAGTACGACCAACTCCGAGATAGTGCCGTTATGAGTTTGTTGCATAAGGACAAGATTCCCACCACGTCCCCAAGATCGCGGCGTAAATTCTGGATGGATCTGTATGAATCCGTACTAGGCGGCTATACAAATGTATCAAGGATATTTCTTACTGCAAATAGGAATATTCCTTATTTAGGGTTCCCTTATTATATAAAAGGGATCCCAATCATTTATTAGACCACATGATCACTAAGTTAAGAATGTACTCTCTACCTTTTTTCCTATTATTCATTAATTTTTCCCTTTAGCTCTATTATTCTTACTTTACTTTTCTTAACTTTATTTCCCTTAGCCCATCTCGAGGTCACCGTCTCTAGGTCATCACTATCAAGTATTATTGGGTTGATTTACTTATCTTTTTTCATTCTTACTTCATATGTCTTGATTATTAATTGGTATTGAACTAAATTACATATCTTTAAAACACCTAATCAAATTTAATTGTTACTCATATTTTCAAGGTAAAAAGTTTGGCGCCTACCGTTGGGCTAAAGATAATAGTGATTATTTCTTTACCGATTCTTGTTACACACACTATTTTTACACTTTTTCTTGTCAAGATTTTTTGATTCTCAGGCTGATACATGTCTAGCTCACAAAACGCACTCATTCATGGCAATGAAGGTCTTGGATTTCATGGGGAAAACAACAATGTAGGGGTCAGAGTACCCCTTTTAAACCCTGGGAAAGTGTCGCATATACAATCGCTTGACATAAGCTCGCGCATAGCTTTCAATACTGGTTTAAGAACAGACCCCGGAGAAACTACACGCAGGGAAGCCCGATCTAGAAGCTAAGGAACACAAGGTGAAGGGGATGGGGGAGTCAGTCTCCAAATAATATTCGAGATGCTACAAGCTCAACAGATTTCCATCGCTCAACTTAAAAGTCAGCACAAAACCCCGAGTGTAGTCAAACCGGAACATAATCGGCGTACTAAGCCGATATCGAAAAGATCAAACGATAATGGCTCGGGGAATGACACTGAAATTATAAGGATGATCGAGAAACTCACCAGGAGAAACGAGTCAGGGGAGAAAAAGATTGAGGATAATGACAAAAGGGTGGAAACATATAATTCCCGCGTTGATCAAATCCCAGGACACCACCGAAATTGGAAGGACTAGATTCTAAAAAGTCCGTACAAAGACCATTGCTCCCTAGTGCGGCTCCGAAGCCAATCCCTAAGAAGTTCTGTATGCCCGAGATTCTCAAGTATAACGGGACGATTGATCGAATGAACACGTCACCTCGTATATGTGCGCCATCAAAGGAAATGATTTATGAGATGACGAAATTGAATCCGCACTATTGAAAAAAATTGGAGAGACTCTATCGAAGGGTGCCTTAATTTGGTATCATAGCGTACCCCTTAATTCTATTGATTTGTTTGCTATACTTGCAGATTCTTTTGTAAAGGCACTCGCTGGAGCCCTCAAAATTACAATGAGAAAATCAGACCTTTTTAAGGTAAGGTAAAAAGATAACGAGATGCTCAGGGAATTTGTGTCTCGGTTCCAAACGGAGAGAATGGATTTGCCCCCATTCTCCGATGACTGGGATATTCAAGATTTTGCTCAAGATCTCAATGCTCGGAGTTCTATAGCTTCGCAGCAGTTGAAGCAAAGTTTAATCGAGTATCTGACTGTCACTTGGGCCGACGTACACAATCAGTATCAGTCAAAGGTTAGGGTCGAGGATGATCAACTGGGGACTCCTTCGGGGTCCATTTATTCTAACAAGCCAATGGATAGGGTCAAAAGGGACATTGATGGAGAGCCAAGATTGATATCAATCGTTCAATGGATATCGTAGGAGCATCGGATCTGGGCTAAGCTTTTGATAACTAGGGATTCTAGTGCATTTTACACTCCTTTTTACTTGAGATTTGATCGATTATGTGTACAAATAGTCCCAAAGGATTACATGTTGTGCTTGTTTGCAGGGTTTGGCCAAAAACTTGACAAGTAGTAAAAACCAGCTCAAAAAAGAGTGAAACTTGCACAAGTACCTAGAAAAAGTCAAAGCACAGCTGCAACAGACCCACTGCGGCCGCAAGACATTTTGTGTAGACCGCAGTAGCCTCACCGCGTCTGCAAACCATTTTATGCTGTCCGCGGAGAAGAGATTCAGAGAGTTCGGAAATTTAGAGATTGAAACCAGCGCGGTCCGCAAGACATTTTGTGCGGACCACAGTAAAGCCTTCGCGGCCGCGGTGGCCAGATTCAAAGACCCAGAAAGTCAAGCTAAAAAGCCTCACTGCGGCCGCGGATCATTTTTCGCGGTTTGAAGGTCCCTTCGCAAGGGTATTTTTGTCCAGAAAATTTGGTCTTATATAAATACTACCTTTTTAGTTTTTTTAGGGTATCTATCTTTTAGCTGAACACGTGAAGGCCGTTTTGGACCTGTTTTGAGTTATTTAATAGCTAGTTCATCATTGAATCTTTGATTCTTAGTTTGTAAACATATTATATGGGTTATTATTCATCTAATTATTAGTTTTCTTCCATTATTATGAGTAGCTAGACCCATTAGATAGGGTTATGGCTCAACCCTAGTGTGGGTATTTGATGGGTTTTGAGTTTTAAGGCTTAAATATTTATGGTTGTTTGATATTTGGACTAATTTGTGTTTTCCATGTTGAATTAGTGGCTGCAAACACTAATTTGTTCCTTTTTGAATTAGGCTCTTCTTGAGAAAGAGATCTTGAGTCTAGGAAAATTAGTCCAACAAGGAATTGGGGCGTATTCAAGAGATTGATAGCCCCAATTAAAGGGTTAAACCTAGAGATAGTAATACCCGACTTGAACCTATATTGCTTGCACAATTTCGATACCCAATTGGTCTTGAGAAAGTCAATTAGGGCAAAATCACTCAAACTACTGAGAGGTATAGAGTGAGTAGTTCCGTGCATTGGTTATATCGTAATGCCCAACATAACAACTTTGCCTTAGACTTTAGATCCCGTCAAGTATTCACCTAGGAGAGAGTCACTTCCCTATTGCCTCTTTAACCATTTAGAAAACCTTCCAAGCATTTTACTCTTAGCTTAATTTAGCATCTCATTAGCATAAAACTAGAAGTACTCAAAAAGAAAAACTATGATTTAAAGTGCAATTAAAAGCACTACGTATTACTAATTTAGATAGGAATCCAAATCCCAGCCAATTCTAGCTCCATGTGGAACCATCCCGGGTAAAAGCTGCTTCGACCACTCTTGCCACTTGTAGTGGTGTAGGGTTGGAGCCGATCCGCTTCGCACGAAATGATCGAGGTCAAAATTCACGGGGACTCGACGCCGAGGAAGACCATATCGAATATCCAAAATCCGAATAAAGGTACGACCCCACCTTTTCTATTTTTTCGACTAACGCTTGCAGGTTATCGGTGAGGATCGACAGGAAGCTATGGGTCTTAAAGCAAGCGTTGCACTCTTTTAACCTTAGATCGGGTCTTATCCCAAATGGTTTTTTCCGGCAAGGTTTTTAACGAGGCAACCATTAATGCTAACTTAGAGCAAGTCAACAGTATCTGAAGTTCCCAAAGTTAAAACCTCGAGTATCAGTGGGCATTTCCCTCGAATGGCTACTTTGTGGCAAGGAGATTACTTCATGACGGCAGGGCCTCGAAAGGAAAATATTGTAAGGATCAAACGGTCAGATGAACTGTACCCATATAGGTTTCTCGATCTCCAAACATCAAACATGTGCTCATGTATAATCATCCATTGAGAAAGTATGTTTTCCTTGATATCTCATGCCTTTAGAGAAATTTCATATTTTATACTCTTGATATATTGTGTAAACAGGCTTAAGGGCCGACCACAACGAAATTTTAAAAAACCGACCCCATGCTCGAGGACTGCCGTCCTAAAAGAAAATAGAATCAAACTGCTAACATTTCGAGACCATAAGACCTTAAAGGTGATCCTCGGCTTTACGGGCCACGGCCACCCCACCCGGGGACTGACATTTCGGGCAATCTCGAAGTGAAATGGAAGATAAGCCCAACGGGAAAGCCGAACTAAAAAGGATACAGCCAGATTAATACGGATCGGAGACACCCGAAATCCGTAACAGATATGAAAGCCCAAGGGCTATCTTAACCTAAACGAAAGCATATCTCGAACACTAGGGGACTACCTACCCGAGCTATCTAAACAATAAGACCTCAAGAGGCACCCCCGATATATAGGCCAAGGCCATCATATTCGAGGATTAATATTTCGAACAAGTTCAAAATATTATCGGAAAACAAGTCCAAAAGACATACCCGAAGGCCACGGCCATATTAAATGGCTACGACTATATTAAATGCTATGACCATATTAAATGGCTACGTCCATATTAAAGACTATAGTCATGTAAAAGGTTACAACCAAAATAATGCGGCTCGAAGATGTCTGACTTCCGCCATAAATTAAAGGCCTTCAAATACTTCGAAAAACTGGTTAAACTCGACTATCCTTGGAAAAGGCAAAAAGGGCTTCGATAAAATTAGCCCTCGAATAATTTGAAGGCTTTGTTATTTTCAGCCTTCAAAAAAACCTCAAGAGGTATTCTACCATTACATAAACAAGTTGCTAATAAGGTTCCGATACGTCGAACCCTCGAAAAACCCAACGGGGACCAAAAACACATGCTAAGGCATAAAAAACTTTTACTAAGTCTTTTAGCCGAAAAGAGGAAAAATTTATAGCCACTTTAGAGGCCGAATCGTCCTGACTTAAAGAGCCTAAGGGCCAATATAAAAGAGCCTAAGGGTCGATCTAAAAGAGTCTAAGGGCCAATGTAAAAAAAATCATAAGGGCTAACTTTACTTCGAGTCAAGCAAATCCTAACTCAACTATACAGCCCATGGGCTATCTTAACCCGGGTTCGAGCAAACTCTAACTCGGGGACTATCTGTAAAGCCTGAGGACTAACTTTACTTCGAGTTCGAGTAAATCCTTAACTATACAGCCCACATGCTATCTTAACCCGAGTTCGAGCAAACTCTCACTCGAGGACTATCCATAAAGCCTAGAGGCTAATTTTACCTCAAGATCAAGCAAATCGACTATTGAGCTTAAGAGCTACTCCCTCCGTTCCAATTTATGTGAACCTATTTGACTGGGCACGGAGTTTAAGAAAAAAAATTGAGACTTTTGGAAATTATGGTCCTAAACAAGTCCAAATGGAGCCCAGAGTATTCGTGTGGTTATAAAAACTTCTCATTAAGGATAGAGTTGTACGTTTAAGCTAAATTATTACCAAATATAGAAAGGGTTCATTCTTTTTGGAACAGACCAAAAAGGAAATAGGTTCACATAAACTGGAACAGAGGGAGTACTTAAAATTCATGTCCAAATGGTCACTCTTGGTCCGTTAATCAGAAACGTTCGAGGGCAATACTAATTGTTGATCAATATCAAAATAAAGGCAGAAGGTTATAGCAGTACGATCCTTATCAATAGAAGTGTCTTCATCCTCGAGAATCTTATCCACCGCCAGATTCACTAGAGTTTTTGGAGTTTTCCTCGGAAAGGCCAGCTTCGAAGCTTTTGTTTCCTTTATCCCTGCATCACGGCGATGACATCATCAGGGAATCAATTTGTTTCTTGTCATTACACTTCAAGAAATGTGGGGACTATCTGTATATGGTCGAAATCAAGTATGCCCATTTTCTCGGGCTCGAGGGGTAGCTTAAGCCCGGGTTCAGGCAATATCGAGTTCGAGCTCGATGAACAAAACTCTATCTCAAAGACAGAGTGCAATGTCCAAGGATCTAAGTGCTAGAGGAAAATTGGAGCCGAGCTCAGTCTCGAAGGTAGAAGGAGAGGCTCGAAGACATAAGCGCTCGAGGAACACCAAAACCGAGTACGACCAACTCCGAGACAGTGCCGTTATGAGTTTATTACATAAGGACAAGATTCCCGCCACGTCCCCAAGATCGTGGCTTAAATTCCAGAATGGATCTGTACGAATCTGTACTAGGCAGTTAGACAGATGTATCAAGAACATTCCTTACTGCAAATAGGAATATTCCTTATTTAGGGTTCCCTTATTATATAAATGGGACCCCAATCATTTGTAAGGTCACCTGATCACTGAGCAAAGAATATACTCTCTACCTTTTCACCTACTGTTTATCAACATTGCCCTTTAGCTCTATTATTCTTACTTTACTTTTCTTAACTTTATTGCTCTTAGCCCATCTTGAGGTCGCCACTGTCAAGTATTATTGTTTTGATTCACTTGTCTTTTTTCATTCTTATTTCATATTTCTTTATTTAATTGGCATTGAACTAAATTATATATCTTTAAAACCCCTAATCAAATTTAATTGTTACTCGTACTTTCGAGGTAAACAAAATAAAAATATATAACGATAATATCAACTGGAACATTTTATGTTTGCACCGCAAATTAGCTGTGTGTGGCCATCCAAGAGAAACCTACAAAGGGCCATGGGGCAGGGATGTGAAACAACCCATGAAAGTAGTTGTAGGCTCGTGTTGAGCACAAACGAAGATGGTAAGGTCGTTTGAGTATATCATGATTAGGAATAGTAATTTCGGAGTAAAATAACTAACCGTTGTGGCCTTCTCCAAAGCTATTCTTCCAAAGTTCCTTGAGAAGTTTAAGGTTAAAATTGAAAATAAAATTTTACCTAAGTTTACATGTTGTAAAACCAAATGTACATGTTTTATACATGTTTATCCTATTTTAAATTCAAGTAACCAAATATTTACCAATAGAATCACATCTATCAAAAAACCTCGTCGTTATTTAATATAATACTATACTTCCTGTGTTATAATCTTGATATAATTGCTGCGGTAGTTTTATATGCATTTCTCTTGAAATTTTCTATCTATATTATGAAGTTTTTTAAATTTATGATTCTACCTTAATTATCAAAATGGGAAAATGCATAAATACTCACGACCTATAGCTAGCCGGATTTCTAATTACACACTGTATCTTTACAGGAATCGACCTATTACCCTATAAACTATATATATATATATATATATATATATATATATATATATATATATATATATATAGGAGGGAATTGAAGAGATGACTTGACACCTCTCTTAGACTAGGATTCTTATTTATCTTTTTTTTCAAATTTTTGCCATTTTCATTTGTTTCTGATTATGTAAATTAGCACAATTGCAATTTTAAAGGATGCACAACGGTTGCAACACTTAATAAAAGTAACTGCTATTGCATTATTTATGTTCTTCTAATATGTTAATTAAAAACTCACCAGTCGTGTTCTTCTAAAAACGGCTGCAACAGTTGCAAATTAAAGAATTTACAAAGATTGCAACATTTAATTAATCATGTGATTGTTTAATTTGATGGATTGTTCTTTTGATTCATCAGGTAGGATATGGCGATGTCAATTTTTATTTTTATTTTTAACATACCTTTGTTTCCTTAAATGGGAATAGTATATGATATTTGATAGCCGTATTCTGTTTTGCTTGATATTTGAACTTTGCATACATGTGTTTTGGTAAATGTGACACTATTTGATATTTGATGCTTTCTATAATACCTTAGAACACCATATATAATTTTTTCAGTTTCTTTTAGAGCCCATTTGAATTGGCTTAAAAAAAGTGGTTTTTAAGCACAAATGTTTAAAAGCAACTTTTAAGCGCTGGAGCTTATTTTTTAAATAAGCAGTTACATGTTTAGATAAAAGTGTTGAAACTTAAAAAAAGCTGTTGAAGTGTTTGACAAACAAGTTGTGGTAAACACTTTTTCTTATTAAAAAGATAAAAATATAAAAACTTTGGTATTATAAAAATGAAGATGAAAAGGAAAGAAGATGGTAATTTTGGTATTATAAAAACTTATAAGGGCAAGAGAGTAATTTTATTGGTCAAACTAAAATGGCTTTTAAGCCAAAATAAAAAAAGTTGGGGTTAGCCAACTTGTTGCTTTTGGTTTTTTTAAACACTTTTTAGCTTTTTTAAGCAGCTTTTTTTGTTGCCAAACACTCCAAAAAATAAAAAAGTGCTTAAAAGCTGATTTGACCAGCTTTTAAGCCTATCCAAACACCCTCTTATTCTTAGTTTATGGTGGTGAGGAGAGGAACTACAACATATTTCTTGAGAACTACAACCCTAGCTCGTACACATGGTCAAATCCTAAGAGCTTTGGTAGGGATTGAAAATACTGAGTTTGAAGATTTTATTCATCTATTACAGGTGCTTGGTTTTTCTTTTATACTCCCTCCGTTTTAATTTATGTGAATCTATTTGACTGGGCACGGAGTTTAAGAAAAGAGAGAAGATTTTTAATCTTGTGGTGTAAAATGAGACACCTTTATTTTGTGTGGCTATAAATCATTGCATAAAGGTAAATTGTTTTCAAATAAGGAAAGAGGTCATTCTTTTTGGCACGGACTAAAAAGGAAATAGGTTCACATAAATTGAAACGGAGGGAGTATATAAATATTAAATTTTTGGTCTTTTTGGTGGTACAAGTTGTTAGTGGCTTTGTTTAACCAAAAAGTAGAACTTTGATCAAACTTAAGAATATATGAAAATACGGGTTACTAATAATCAAAAGAAAAGATGTAGATAGATTTTTGAGAAGGAAAATAGTATGAAAGCAAGTAAATCAAGTATATTTCAATACTTTTCTCTGTGTTACAATTGATAACTCTCCCTCCCTTTATAGCCTTTTTTAGGAGTATGAGTTTCGCCTTAGCCGTAATGAGGCAATAATGAGCAATAAATGTCATTTAATGATACGTTACATAAATCAAAAATAATATTCCGTAACGTTCTTGGCATTTAAGATGTAGTAAACACTGTATCCGACCTCTCATAGGTTATCAGGTTCATACCCTTGATCTTTGTATTTTAAATGACCTGAATAGATGCGGGCTCTGCATCCCCCGAGTAATTGCCCGTGCCTTTTCCAATATCTTTGCTCGCACCTGTTATTGCCCGTGTCTCTTAATTAGTTCTGCTCTTTTTGACTATTTGACCATTCCACGCGTCATAACACGTCATCTGCAATATACAAAACTTGAGTTTTCCTAATACAGGCTTAGTGCTATTAAAAAATAAAACATATTACAATTTCTTCATTGAATTTATATAAAAAAATATGGTGACCATTTTAAAATTTAAGAACATTGTATAGGAAGACCAAAAAAATAAGTCTGCGAAATTACTGAAAATCTGGAAGAACGGAGTACTTTGGTCGATCAAATTGAAAGAGGAGCGGAACGCCAATTTGCACAAAGAGAAAGGAAAAGAAAATGGGGAGAAAGAACAGAAGAAAAAGAAAAATAAGGAAAGAAAATTTTGGGGGGGGGGGGGGGGGCGGGGGGGGGGGAAAAAAAA
>MU747886.1:23676-62821 GCA_026770625.1 Nicotiana glauca
TAGTTCCCTACAAAAATTCTTCAGTCAAACCTTATTCGTTATATTCACCAATGTCATCTTCTTTTTAATAATTACTCACAATGTTATCACTTCTTCCACTTTCATTTTAAACCAATCCACATAGCTTGGACACGAGGCAATTCGTCAAAGCCAATACATGTGAGCCATTAATTTTCATAGCAGGAGTCTATTTGTTCATTTGAATTTTTATTTGTATTCTTTAACTGTTTAATATTGTGTATTTCTTAGCATAAAAAAGAACACTACTTCGGAAGTAGATATTACGAGCGACAAAGACGGATTTGAGATTTAAATTTTATGAGTTCAACCTTTAATATTTTTAGTAATAAACCTATTATAATTTAAAAGTTATGGTTCAGACCCACTATATATTATAATTTCAATAATGTTTTACAGCAAATTTATACTACGCATAAAAAATTTTAAGTTCAAATGAAGCCGATATTATAACACTACGTACGCCTCCGATGAGCGAGTCAACAATGCAGAATATTTAAATGTTTTCATGCTAGAATAAATATGTTGAGACTCGACAATATCAGTAAGTCAACTTTTTGGAAGAGTTTGTATTTTCATATTTGACAATTTCTTCTGAAAATTAAATGGTTAGGAAAGTATGAAAGAAAAGAAAAAGAAAAGATTTTTCAAAAGGAAAGGTAAAAGATGAGAACTAGGTATAGCATCACATATATACGTTTACGTTAGTAAGAAAAAGGATCAACTATCTGATAATAAAACCCCAATAAGGAAAAGCTAGAAAAAATATAAAATCATATGTTAATATAAAATTGATTAGAACTTGAACTCTGATACATTTAGATTTTATGACTAATATAATTTTAATATACAAGTATTAAAAAAATTATTTAAGTCTTTTATTAATCGTACGAAGCACGAATAAATTCACTAATTTTTAAATAAAAGTACTATACCCTTAGTGCTATGTGACAGAAGAGAGAGTGTATGCCTTCCCACTTTCTCTGGGAGAGTGAGAGAGAGAGAATACTAAAATTTTATTCTTATAATATTTTTATAAAAAATAGGAGTATTATTTTCTATGTTTTTCTTTTTCTCTGAATTTTTTTATTTTTTTTCTTTTCTTTCCTCCAATTTTGTTACTTATAGATTGGCCGAAAATTAACTTCGACATTCTCCATATTTTCGGCGAGATCGAGTTGAAGATTTTATTATTTCCTCTTCATATTTCACTATACATTATCGAGGATTATTGCTATTTCTAATCTCTTCACTCAGCACTTTGAAGCTTTTAATTACAATTGCTTCTCAAAGAAAGGAATAAAAAAATCTCATCCCAATATCAATCTTCGACCCTGAAGAAACCTAGAAAAGACTAAACAAGAAAAAAGTTTTTGATTATTATTTGTAAAAAGTATTCTCGCCATGCTCGTCGTTTGTCGATTGGGGTCTTCGGCCTTTCACTGCTTTAGGTAGTGCGGTGGGTGAAGGGAGTCCAATTTTTTTTAATTAATCAAATTTACCTAAAAGATACAATAAGGAAGAAGAATTTGGTGGTTGACTGGTGATTGCCAGAAAGTTTCCTAGGAGCTCATCGTTTTTCTATCTGCTTCTTCAACCAAAAAAAACATCGTTACTTCACTTGTGGGTTGGGGATGGGAGAAGGTGGGTGGTGTTAAACGGCAAAAAGGAATTTTAGAAAAATACAAAAAGTGAGTTGGGAAAGGAAGTAGATGGGCAAAAAATAAGAAAAACAAATATAGTGAAAAGACAAATGTTAGGCGTGTGTATTTCACCACAAACACAAATGTGATAGTGACTTTTCAGGGTGATAGTAATTTTATTTAAAAATTATTCGGGAGGGGATAATAGGACAATCACTCAAAGATAAAGTGTATTGTATGGGGTCAAATTTGACCCTATACGCCTCTACGCCAAATGGTACGCCCGGTAAGCGTATATCTGCGGCAATAAGGGCACGGCTCGGACGTGAGGGCGAAGGAGAAGGCGATACTATTTAGAACTGGACGTTCCCGCTAGGAGGACGTCAACCACGTTCGATACTTTTATATTATTTTAAGGAAGGCCTCTCCTTATATAAAGGGGACCTTCCCATTGTAAAACCATCAGTATTATTATTGAATAATACAACTCTCTCATTCTCTCTCATTCCCTCTCTATCTCTTACTTCTGACGAACAACTTTTCTTGAGTTCAGAATATCATTTTAAGTATTAGATCTACAGCGTAGTTATCATTCTTACATCTCTAGGCCTATTATATTTGATTACGATTTACCCTCCCATATTTTTAATTGTTTTCTAGCTTAAAAGTATACTTTTAACTTTTGAGTCAAATAATTTGGTGCCGTATGTGGGAATTTCGAGAATCAAAATCATAGTATCCACCTAGAGATCAACCAATTACCTTTCTCTACATCACACGAAAATAAAAGATGGCTGAAAATAACACCAGATCGAAAGCTATAGTGGGTGTCACAGCCAACCTTCTTGGTCCTCTCAACGAGGCCAGTGACGATGTCATCATCAACGCAACCCCCAGCACCGCACTAGGTGCAGAGATCTATCTTCCCCATCCGAAGATCTAACGATCTTGCACGAAAAAGGAGCTTCCGTATCTGCTGTTAAGGAAGCACCCTCGGTGGTCAAAAAGCTACTGGAAGAATGGATGACAAACACCCTAAGTGGCTTGGTCGAGAAATCACCACAAGGCAATATCAGGTTTGTGTCAACGGTAAGCATCACCGCTGCCATGGGCGAACATGAGGATACACGAGTAAATAACCAACCCATCAAAGCACAGACCAGTGACGGTACACTAACTGCCATCCTAAGGAAGATGGAAGAAATGGAAAACGAAAACAAAGCACTCCGCCGACCAGATGAAGGAACACCAGGAGAGGGTCGACAAAATCACCGGAGCTCCCAAGTTGCTACCAAAATGCGACATGGGGAAGTTCGTAGAGCAGCCATACACTGAAGAAGCTGCCCCTTACTCTATCCCAAAAACCTTCAAGATGCCTCCCTACTTGAAGGTACACGACGGAACCACGGATCCCGAGGATCATCTTATCCACTACGTCAGTGCTGTGAAGGGCAATGACCTATCGAAAGAACAGGTACCGTCGGTGCTGCTAAAGAAGTTTGGCGAGACGTTGACAGGAGGGGCCTTGACATGGTGTTCTCAGTTGCCAGCTAAGGCAATATCAACGTTCGAGGAAATAGAAGATAAGTTCGTCACCGCCCATGCGGGTGCGAAGAAAGCGGAAGCAAGGGTCAACGACATCTTCGCCTTCAGATAAACCACAGGAGAAGGGCTCAGAGACTTCCTAGCCAGGTTTACCAAGGTGAGGATGAGTCTGCCGAATGTATCGGAAGGTATGGCAGTCGCCGCTTTCCAGAACGGGCTAAGCAGGGACGGCTCGAGGGCGACCAAGAAGCTGCTGAGCTGCCTCATGAAATATCCCCCTACCACATGGGAGGAAATCCACAATGCCTATTGTGCCAAGGTATGAGCGAACGAGGATGATCTCACTGGGCCGACTCAACGGCTAACAGTAATACACTCAGAAACAAGGAGAGATCGGCGCAATGAGGGACGTCGAGAACAACCCCTGCGCTCCAACAGAGACCGACATCAGCCATACACCAGATCCTCCCATCCACCACCCAGACATACGGACGCATTACAAGGACACGTCGCCCCCACTTCGAAATGAAAGAGGTACACCCCCCTTATTATCCGCACATAACTTTTGTGTGTCTCCTTCATAAATAGTGTACGCACTGGAGAAGCTAGGCACCAAGGTGAAATGGCCGCAGAAGATGAAATCAGACCCCTCCACAAGGAAATCAAACGTCCTGTGTGAGTTCCATCAGGAACGGGGACACAAGACCGAAGACTGCATAGGCCTACGGCAAGAAGTAGTCAGGATGCTGAACCAGGGATACCTGAAGGAGTTACTCAGCGACAAAGGGAAAATCAACTTTGCGCACGGATGGGAACAACACCGTGGGCCGCCAAAGCCGCCTTCCCCAACACGAATGATAAACATGATCGTCGATGGGAGTAACGACTCAACGATCAACCATGTCAAATTTTTTAATACACACAGACTGAAGCGGACCATCTCCCACGAACGATATGACGACTTCAAAGGTAGTATTGCCTTCGACAAGTCCGATGCCGACGGTTTGTCTTTCCCTCACTATGATGCTTTAGTTATTACTTTACGTATCACTGATACGGATGTCAAAAGAATCATGATCGACGATGGAAGTGGCACCTGTATCATCCACCCAAGGGTCCTTGCACAAATGGGACTCGAATATAGGGTAATACCGCGCTGCGTAACACTAACCGGTTTTAACAATGCAGTGGAACGGACATTCGGAGAAATAACCTTGCCCATCTTAGCGGGAGGAGTCATGCTGGAAATGACTTTCCATGTGATGAACCAAGAAACGACGTGCAACGTCATCATAGGACGCCCATGGATACACGCCATGCGAGCGGTTCCTTCAAGCCTTTACCAGGTGATCAAATTCCCTACCCCATAGGGAGTATTCAGCATTAGGGGAGAGCCACGCACTGCGTAGGAGTGCTACAAAATTACTCAAGATTGCGCCCACACCCAACAACTAAAAGGGGAAAGTGCGGAGGCATAACAATTATCCGTGTCGGGGACTAAAGTCGACCCGACAACGGACGCCATCAAAGATCCCGACGTCCTAGAAACATGTAAAGCAATTGTCGAAGACCTCGACCCAGTCCAATTAGACGACACCAACCCAGCGAAGAAAGCCTACATCGGCCATGGCCTCGCCAACCCAAGTAAGTATCATGAATTCCTAACTAACCATGCAGATCTATTTGCTTTCTCCCATTCAGATATGCCAGGGATTCGGCGTGATATCGCCACCCACAAGCTGAACGTTGATCCATTACATCCGCCCATGCAGCAAATAAGAAGGAAATTCAATGCAGCAATCAATGAAGCGGTCAGCGAGGAAGTGGACAAACTACTTGCCAACGGCTCCATCAGGGAATCAAAGTACCCCCAGTGGGTCGCCAACATCGTCATGGTTAAAAAGAAAAACGGGAAGTGGAGGATGTGCATAGATTTCACCGATCTAAACAAAGCATGCCCGAAGGATTCATTCCCACTACCTCACATCGACCAATTGATCGACACCACCGCAGGACATAAACTGTTAAGTTTCCTAGACGCTTACTCCGGCTACAATCAGATCATGATGGCCGAGGAAGATCAGGAGAAGACGACTTTCATCACCCATCAAGGGACTTACTGCTACAAAGTGATGCCCTTTGGGCTAAAAAACGCGGGGGCTACGTACCAGAGATTGGTCACCAAGATGTTCAAAGAGCAACTCGGTAAGACCGTGGAAGTCTATATTGACGATATGCTGGTAAAGTCGACAAGAAAAGAGGATCACATCTACCACCTGAAAGAAGCCTTCGGAATATTGAGAAGATACGGGATGAAACTGAACCCCGAGAAATGTGCCTTTGGCGTAGCCTTAGGGAAGTTCTTAGGATTCCTCATGTCGCAACGAGGTATCAAAGTTAAACCAGACCAAATCAAGGCGATAGACGCGATACCTGAGGTGCCGAACAACAAAAAACAGGTGCATGAGCTGACGGGGCGAATAGCCGCCCTATCTAGATTCATCTCACGATCCTCCGACAGATGCCACAAATTTTTCAATGTACTGATAAAGGACAATGGATTACAATGGAACGAAGAATATGTCGAAGCCTTGAGAAAACTGAAGTCGTACCTGTCCTCGTCTCCACTACTGGCCAAAGCAAATCCGGGCGAGCCCCTGCTGGTATACCTGGCCGTATCTAAGGTCGCCGTCAGTGCAGTATTGGTTCGCGAGACTAAAGGTACGCAATCCCCTATTTAATATATTAGCAAGACCTTAGTGGACGCTGAAACACGATATCCACACCTTGAAAAATTAGCCCTGACACTGGTCGTAGCTTCACGGAAGCTCATACCCTATTTTCAATGCCACCCCATAAAGTAGTAACAACCTTCCCCTTGAGAAGCATCCTACATAAGCCTGAGTTATCAGGCAGGATTGCCAGGTGGGCCATAGAGCTCAGCGAGCATGATATCTCGTATCTCCCAAAAACCGCCATCAAGTCGCAAGTACTCGCCGACTTCGTGACCGACTTCAGCATAGAGATATTGCTAGAGGCGGAACGAGAGGCACATCATGCCCCCTCCAACACCGACCTATGGGCATTTTGCACTGACGGCGCCGCCAATGCCTCGGTATTGGGACTGGGACTCGTTCTCGAGGTCCCCACGGGCGAAATAATTCGCCAGTCCATACGATGCCCCGAGATGACTAACAACGAGGCCGAGTACGAGGCTGTTATCGCAGCTATAAAACTAGCCATCAAGTACGGAGCTCGACGACTCGTGCTCCATTGCGACTCCCAGCTCGTGGTGAACCAGGTCACTGGGACTTACCAAATCAAGGAGCATAGATTGCAAAAGTACCAATTGAAAATCCTCAGATTAATGAACGAGCTCGACGAATGTCGTTTTAAACAGGTTCCTAGGGCGCGGAATGCCGAGGCAGATGACCTAGCAAAACTGGTCGCAACCACAAAAAACTTCGACAAAGAAAGCGTAGTCACCCTCCTTCATTCAACCATTGATCATACTGAGGTACTCTCCTTAAATTTGACTTGGGACTGGAGCAACCAGTTTGTGTCCTACTTACAGAAGGGGACACTCCCACCTAACAAAAAAGAAGCCAAGAAGCTCCGCGTACAGGCCGCCCGGTATTGCCTGATAAACTGCAATCTCTACAAAAGAACCTTTGGCGGACCCCTGGCCAAGTGCCTAGGGCATCACCAAACGACACCAGTACTTGAAGAAGTGCAGGAAAGCCACTGCAGCACACACACAGGTAACCGCGCCCTCGTACGCTGCTTGATACGGGCCGACTACTATTGGCCAACTATGAAGAAAGACGCGGCAGAATATGTCCGCTGATGCAAATAATGCCAAAAGTACGCCCCCATGATACACCAACCAGGGGAGCCTCTCCACTCGGTCACTTCCCCATGGCCTTTCTTCAAATGAGGAATGGACATAGTCGACCCGCTACTAGCAGGACGAGGAAAGGTACGATTTTTATTGGTTTTAACTGACTATTTTTCCAAGTAGGTGGAAGCAGGAGCGTACGCCTAAATACGCGAACAGGAAGTCATCGCTTTCATATGGAAGAATATCATCTGCCGCTTCGGTATCCCCAAAGAAATCACCTGCGACAACGGACGACAGTTCATCAGACAGAAAACAACTGAGTTCTTCGACAAATGGCATATTAAGCGAATACTCTCCACGCCATACCACCCCTCCGCCAACGGCCAAGAAGAGTCGTCCAACAAAACGATACTAAACATACTGAAGAAGAACTCGAAGACGCCAAAGGGCTATGGCCTGATCTACTACCAAAAGTACTATGGGCACACCGGACCACGCCCAAATCCTCCACAGGAGAGACACCATACTCACTGGTCTACGGAACCGACGCTGTCATACCGATCGAAGTAGGCAAACCAAGCCTTAGGTATTTGCATACAAGCGGAGCAGCAAACGACGCGAACAGACTCCAAGACCTCGATGAGGCCGAGGAAAGAAGAGAAATGGCTCACATAAGAATGGTGGCCCAGAAACAACAAGTCGAAAGGTACTACAATAAGAGGCCCAAAATACGACCACTCAAAGTAGGTGACTACGTCCTCAAAGCCAAAATATTGGCATCAAAAGACCCAAGCGAAGGAAAACTGGGCACCAACTGAGAAGGACCATACAAAATCACAACAACAGCAAATAAAGGGGCATTCTAGTTACAGACAATGGAAGGAAAAATGCTCCAAAGCAATTGGAACGTCGCCCACCTCAAGTATTTCCATTTCTGAAAGGCACCTCCCGAGTCGTACTCTTTTTCCCTTGCCCGAGTTTTGTCCCAATTGGGTTTTCTCAGGGAGGTTTTTAACGAGGCAGCAGAGGGGATGCTTGGAGATACTCACGAGGCAAGTTTATCACACCAGCCACTCCATACGCCCTCCCGACTGGCATGGCAAAGGGACTGGACTAGCATGATCTCCAATATATGAAAGGCTACAACCATCTCCAATGTATGAAAGGCTACGGCCATCTCCAACGTATGAAATGCTATGGCCATCTCTAATGTATGAAATGCTACGGCCATCGCCGATGTATGAAAGGCTACGGCCAGCTCCAATGTATGAAAGGCTACGGCCATCTCCAATGTATGAAAGGCTACGGCCATCTCTAATGTATGAAAGGCTACGACCATCTCCAATGTATGAAAGTCTACGACCATCGTCGATGTATGAAAGGCTACGGCCAGCTCCAACGTATGAAAGGCTACGGCCACCTCCAATGTATGAAAGGCTACGACCATATCCAATGTATGAAAGGCTACGACCATCTCCAATGTATGAAAGGCTACGGCCATCGCCGATGTATGAAAGGCTACGGCCAGCTCCAATATATGAAAGGCTATGGCCAGCTCCAGTATATGAAAGGCTACGACCATCTCCAACGTATAAATGGCTAAGGCCACCATCATTAATAAGTCGACCCAGCTCGACTACGATAGACAAATACGACGACAGTCGAAGTCACGTACATGGCTACGACCATCTCCAACGTATAAACGGCTAAGGCCACCATCGTCAATAAGTCGACCCAAGTCGACTACGAAAAACAAACTCCACGACAGTCAAAGTCACGTACAAGGCTACGACCATCTCCAACGTGTAAACGGCTAAGGCTACCATCGTCAATAAATCGACCCAGCTCGACTACGACAAACAAAATAACTCGAGAATAGTCGAAGTTACACACATAGACAGGACCATCGACAATATCACGATTAAGGCAACCATCACTATCCGTTGCCAACTCTATCCGATTACGGTGCAAAGCACGTAAGCAACAGACAAGGCAACATTCGAGAAACACATTAAAAAAACTCTACAAACAAACAAACAAGCATCCACTCTGCGGAGTCGAGATACCAAAAATAAAAGGTACGAAAAGAAACAGAAAAAGAGTAACTTCTATTATCATCAAGAAAAATATACATATACAATGGGATCTATTTACATCTCCAAAAAACAACAAAAACAAAATAAGTACAAGTACTAGCACGACCCGCCGTCCTATCCGGCGTCGCCTGCCGGTCCGTCATCTTTTCCGCTGCTGCCCTCAGTTTGATAAGCTGCAGAGATCCAGGACGCGGAAGCCAGATGGTTAACGTCTTCAGAATTATAGCCCGCCCGGTCTGGGGAATCAGAACTGTATCCACAGGCTTCTCGGGCAACCCGAGCTAAATGCCGCTAATCCTCTACCTCCGCCTCAGTGGTTCGGCCTGCAGCAAGCAACTCCTCAAACACGACCAGCTTAGCTTCGACGTACACCCACATGTCTCGCGCTTCGCCAGGCACATCATCGTCGGACCTGGACGCAGTAGCCTGCTTACATTGAGCTCGGCGGTTAAGGCATCGACCTCGGCACGCAAATTAGCGGCCTCCACCGCTACCCCACGACCAACCTCCAGTTCATCCTCCTTTGACTGAAGAAGAGTCTCCAGTTCAATATTTCGAGCCAAGATGGCCATCAGCTGGTCATCCACCCACTCCAGATGAACTACCCTTCGCTTCAGCTGGGCCTCCGACTGCTCCAGGACCTCACGAAAAACCTGAAACTGCGGGTCCTGTGTGAATAGGTCCACCAGCGCTTGATGCTTGGCGCGGCACTCCCAGTACTTCTTTGCCACCTTCTTAAAGGTGGCGGCCTTCTTTTGCGCTCGTCGACCCCTCTCTATCTCCAAAATGAGGGTCTGAAGAAGAGACAGAAAGAAGACAAATTAGCACGCACCAAAGTTCACTTTATAATACATAAAGAAAAAACGGAATATACCTGCAAGGCCACGCCAGCAACCCTTCGAGATAGATCCTTGTCGCTAACGTCTTTCAATATTTCGCGCTCAGCGACCGCACACAGCAAGGTCATATCCACTGCAGCCTGATCGCTATGTTGCAACAGGTTATATCCACGTGGGATCAAAATCCGGCTGTTAGACCCACCCGGTGTCATCCCCACACGGGCTCGATCCCTCCTCAAGGAACCCGCATCTGCAGGGGCCGTCTCAGGTTCCGCTCTCTCCTCATCATCCGCTTCCTCAGCAGCACCCGACATGCCACCCTCCAGAACATGTACGGGGCAGCTTCGAGAACTTCCCTCCCCTAGGGAGCCGACCTCCCCGAGCGGATGACATCGGCCATAAAAATTGGTCTCAACTCCGAACGGGGCTCGCTCGCCCCCTCGTCCTCTGTGGCTATCCCCTTGCCGAGCATCAACCGACATCTCTTCCTTTCTGGCGGCTCCTCACTCTCGGAAGTCTCCTCCACGGGCCGTGGGGATGGTGGTGAAGGAGTTGCTTCACTTGTGGACGCAGCCACAGGCGCAACCTCAGGTTGAGGAACCTCTGGAATGCCATCACTGGGCGAGCCACAGGGTACGCACTCATCTCCATAATCAGTCCCCACCCCAGACGAGGTAGCGACATTCTGCTTCTTCCTCTTAGGGGCGCTCCGACCTGCCAACATAAATAAGTCAAGTAACGAAAACTAACGAAACCTCCAAACCATGGTCAAAGAGTTACCTAGTGGGCTGTATCGATCACGGAATGCGGACCAGGTGTGGCACTCCTCCGCAAATGGAATCAACCTCTCCACCCACGACCTAATATTGTCAACAAATCGGGGTAGAGAAGTCCTCTCTGCAAAAAAGAGAGGGAAAACAAAAAGAAGTTATAATGGTCGTACGGTCAAGATCACAAACAGTACTGGATTCAAGTAAAAACACTTACGTTCTGGATTCCACCTTTCCGGGAATCCTTCAGGATCCGACACCAGGTGATCCGTCCTGATGTAGAAAAATTTACTCCAGAAGCGGCGGTTAGTCTTGTCGTCAGCCTTAACGACTAGGCCCCTCGTGTCACGACTTTTTATTTGCAGCATAGTACCCCTCATGTAGCCAGGGCAGAATAATTGTAAGAGGTGTGGACCGAAATGCTGTATTCGGCCCTGGCCGAGTAGGTGGTCATAATACGACACACCTTCCAAGTGTAGGGAGTGAGCTGAGCCGGGCACACATTGTAAAAGCGGCAGAGATCCTCCACGAGGGGATAAACTGGGAGTCCGTACCCGATCAAGAATGGATATTCATAAAATGTGCAGTATCCCGGCCGGTGCACGTTGGCATAGTCCGTCCCGGCCGGCTCCATCACCACATGGTCTGGAATCTGGTACCTTCTCGCAGGTCATCCAAATATGATTGTAATAGCTCGTTGTGATCCCAAGAAGGAGTCAGGCTCTTGGTCGGGAAATCCTTACGAGCGTGTATTTCTTTTGGAAGGACATTATCTACGCTAAGAGGGACGAGGGGTTTCACTGCCTTTTTCCCATCACCACCCGAAGATGGTGGAACCCTAGATGGGGTGTCACCCCTTGGCTTTTTTGCTGTTTTGCCCACGTTCCGCCATAATAATTTTTTATATAAATCAAGCTCCGACAATAAGAAGGGTGGTTTCAATAAAAACGGAAGAATTCAGCACGAAGTAGCGATTTTTGGCAAGGAAGATGAAAAGGGAAGTAGAAAGAATTCAGAAGTTCGAAAGATAAAAAAGATTGAACCTTCCTCCCATTTATAGGGCTAAGATACACGAAAATCGAAGAGGCATGATTCAAAATGGGCGCGGGAAACCAAAACGTCAAATCATCTCCTGAAGCGCCTCGGGAGCAAGTATAATCATGAAGCATGCCGGCGGTGACATCATTTTAAAAAGGAGACCACGTGTCAACAGATCATCGACGCCATATATTTCCCCTACTCACGTCATCGCCCTCATAATAAGGTCAAATGTTTCGAAGACGAGGTCGGCATTTCCGCCCATTGAAGACGTCTACTGAATACGCCTCCAACGAGCAGAGGGAATAACTGTATGGTGTCAAATTTGACCCTATACGCCTCTACGCCAAACGGTAAGCCCGGTAAGCGTATATCTGCTGCAATAAGGGCACGGCTCGGACGTGAGGGCGAAGGAGAAGGCGATGCTATTTAGAACTGGACGTTCCCGCTAGGAGGACGTCAACCACGTTCGATACTTTTATATTATTTTAAGGAAGGCCTCTCCTTATATAAAGGGGACCTTCCCATTGTAAAAACCATCAGTATTATTATTGAATAATACAACTCTCTCATTCTCTCTCATTCCCTCTCTATCTCTTACTTCTGACGAACAACTTTTCTTGAGTTCAGAATATCATTTTAAGTATTAGATCTACAGCATAGTTATCATTCTTACATCTCTAGGCCTATTATATTTGATTACGATTTACCCTCCCATATTTTTAATTATTTTCTAGCTTAAAAGTATACTTTTAACTTTTGAGTCAAACATGTATAATTGAAAATTCAACTATAGGTCAAGTGGTACGTAAGCATTTTTCCTTGTCAAAACAGCAAACGTCAAATAGTTTCTTGCCTTGAAGATAAAAAAAAGTATTGTGAATTCTTCATTATAAAATTTAATGTTTAGTGCTGAGCTAGTTTTGTCAGCATATTTATTATAAATACGCCAAGTTTGTTACTGGAATGACTCAAAGACCAAAAGGCGGTATGAATGAAATGCCTAATAAAATTAGTTAATTTGTTAAAATGAAGTCATGAATTGTGAGCATATTATTATTTTAATAAGAAAATTATTTTTTACTGTTAACAATATGGTGTAATAAAAGTTAGCATTAATATTTGAACTTTAATCTTTAAAAATACCTCTCATCGTCACTTTTATTTGTGTTATTCCAGTTATTAATAAGTGGGAATGAGAACCGCCTTCGGTTACAAAATGAGCTGCATCCGGTACAAAACTGGGTCAATAGGATTATTATCGTAATTGTAGCAAAATAAAATGATCTATTGGCCGATCAAAACGTTACGACTGTTACTTTGAAAACTGATATGGTATTTGATGATTCTACCCTTTAGTTATGTCATACTCCCCCGTTCCAATTTATGTGAACATGTTTGATTGAGAACGAAATCAAAGAAAAAATAAATATTTTTGGAATTTGTGGTCCTAAACAAGTTAAAAAGGGCCCGAGAGTATTTGTGTGATTACAAAATATGTATACGGTCGAAATCAGGTATGCCCGATTTTACGGGCTCGAAGAGTCACTTCAAGCCCGAGTTCAGGATAGGTCGAGTTTAAGACCGATGGACTAAGCCCGAGCCCGATGATAGAGTATAAGGCTCGAAGATCGGAGTACGCGGCGAAGCACCGAAGCCGAGTATGACCGACCCCGAGATGTTGCCGTTACGGGTTTGTTAAAGAAAAGCAAGATTCCCGCCACGTCCCCAAGATCATGGCGTAAATTCCAAAATAGATTCGTACGAGTAGTACGAATCCGTACTAGGCGGTTAGACAATTATCCCAAGAAGATTCTTTACTTTAAATAGAAATGTACCTTATTTAGGGTTCCCCTATTATATAAAAGGGACCCCAATCATTTGTAACCATTATCGATCATTGGCAAAGAATATACTCTCTCACTTTCTTGCTCACATTTCATTAGAATTGTCTCCTAATTTTATTTTCTTTACTTTACTGTTCCTACTGACCAGCCTCGAGGACATTATAGCTCGAGGTCAAGATTGGCTTGAATACTGGTTTGATTCAACTTACTTCTTTCATTTATACTTCAGATTTCTTAGTTATTAATTAGTATTGAACTAAATCACATATCTTTAAAACCACATATAAGTTTAATTGTTACTCGCATTTTCGAGGTAAATAGTTTGGCGCCCACCGGTGGGGCTAAAGATAATAGTGGTTATTTTAGTACTGATTCTGATAACACACATTATTTTTACACTTGTTCTTGTCAAGAATTTTTTTTCTCAGGTTAAAACATGTCAAACTCGCAAAACGCACCCATACACAGCGATGATGGTCTTGGATTCCATGGAAAAAATAACAATAGGGGCCGGTGTACCATCGATTAACCCTGAGAAAGTTCTAAATGTGGAACCAATTGATGTCAATTCAAACATTGATTTGAATGTGGATTTAGGTGCAGACACCGGAGGAAGTGTACACAGAGAAGACCGATCTGGTGTCCAAGGAACACAGGATATAAGAGATGGTGGAGTCAGCCTCCAAGTAATATTCGAGATGCTTCACGCTCAACAGGTTGCCATCTCTCAGCTTCAAAGACAACACAAAACTCCGAGTATAGTCAAACCAGAAAACACTCGCCGTGCTGAGCTGGTACCTGAAAGATCAAATGGTAATGGCTCGGGGACTGATCCCATGATTATAAGGATGCTAAAAAAACTCACCAAAAGAATCGAGTCGAGGGAGAGAAAGATTGAGGATAATGACAAAAAGGTGAAGACGTACAACTCCCGTGTTGATCAAATATCAGGAGCACCCCCGGTCTTGAAAGGTTTGGATGTCAAGAAACTCGTACAAAATCCATTCCCTCCGTGTGCGACTCCGAATACTATTCCTAAAAAGTTTCGTATGCCCGATATACCTAAATACAAAGGGACGAGTGAATGAACATATTACCTCGTACACTTACAGGATTAAAGGAAACGACGTAAATGATGATGAAATCGAGTTGGTTTTGTTGAAAAAATTTGGGGTGACTTTGTCAAAAGGAGAAATGATTTGGTATCACAACTTTCTACCGAATTCTATTGATTCGTTTGCTATGTTAGCCGCCTTCGTGAAGGTACACACCGGGGCTATAAAGGTTGCGACAAGGAAATTAAATGTTTTTAAGATAAGAAAAAGGAATGATGAGATGCTAAGGGAGTTCGTATCCCGATTTCAGATGGAATGAATGGAATTACCACTAGTCTTGGATGATTGGGCCGTGCAAGCTTTTACACAGGGTTTCAACGAGTGGAGTTCGATTGCGTCACAACAGTTGAAGCAAAATCTGATCGAGTACCCAGCTGTGAGTTGGTCAGATGTACATAATCGTTACAAATCAAAGATCAGGGTCGAGGACGACCAGTTGGGAGCCCCCTCGGGTTCAGTTCATCCTAATAGATTGGCAGTTAACGCCCCGAGGGATGCGGACAGGGAACCGAGGTCATATTGGGAATGATATCAACCATATATAACGGATCGGAGAAACAACGGTTCGGGGCATAACATCCCGGGGAACGATTGAAGAAATGATTGAGGTCAGAGCTCTTGGGGACTTATGAGTAATAATGGTTTTCATAAACACATCGATCCCATGGAAGCACCTCGATTATCGAAGTATAATTTCAGTGGTGATGCATCGGGAATCGTATCAACTATTGGAAGGATCAACGACACAAGGTGGCCCAGGCCTATACAAATCGTTCCTTCTCGAAGAAATTCAAACTTGATATGTAAATACCGTGGCACATATGTCCATAAGACCAAAGACTGCAGGCAGCTAAGGGAGGAGGTAGCTCGATTGTTAAACGAGTGTCATCTTCGAGAATTTTTCAGTGATCGAGCTAAGAACCACTTCAGGGAAAGAGACACTAACAAAAAGAATGAGCAAGAAGAAGCACAACATGTAATTCATATGATTGTTGGTGGTGCCATTGTTCCACAAGGGCCTATATTCAAATGTACCAAGGTGTCGATTACTAGAGAAAAATGAACTCGGAGCTATATGTCCGAGGGCTACCTTTCGTTCAATGACAAAAAAATGGAAGGCATTTCTCAACCGCACAATGACGCCCTGATAATTTTTATTTTATTAAATAAAATTCAAGTTAAGCGTGTTCTTCTGGATCAAGGTAGTTCAGCAAACTTAATCAGATCGAGAGTCGTAAAGCAGCTCATCCTGTAAGACCAAATTGTACTTGCATCTCAAGTCTTAAACAACTTCAACATGGCAAGTAAGACAACGAAGGGCTAGATAATCCTACCAGCGAACGTGGCTTGGACCATCCAAGATACAAAATTCTATGTCATTGAAGGCGACATGAGATATAACGCACTACTCGGGAGGCCATGGGTCCACAACATGAGGGCAATACCTTCAACCCTTCATCATATGATAAAATTCCCAATAGTGGATAGTGAAAATAGTTTACGGGGAACAACACACTGCAAAGGAGATATTTGCAGTCGATGAGGTGATACTTATACAAGTGCCTTCGACCTCAAAAAATTCGAGCACCAAAGATAAGCAGAAAATCAAATAGCAATCACAGTCCCCAGCCTCAATCGAATCGGAGAAGCAGGTAATCGAAGAAGAAGAAGATGATCTACTTAATCCCTGAACTTTCGTTCTTCCCGAAGAGTTAGATGCAATCAAGTCAACGGTTGAGGAGCTGGAATAGGTCATACTGATTGAGTACATGCCCAAGAGAAAGGTATACCTGGGAACGGGGTTGATCACCGAACTTAGGAAAAAACTCATTCGATTTCTTATCGATAACATGGATCATTTTGCTTGGTCCCATTTAGACATGATAGGGATCCCACCAGAAATAACAACATACCGGCTAAGCCTGGACCCTAGGTTTAAATCGGTAAAGCCAAAAAAGAGGTCCCAGGCCGAGGTGAAGCATGCATTCATAAAGGATGAGGTAACTAAACTTCTTAAAATAGGGTCTATTCGGGAGGTAAAATACCCTGAATGGTTAGCCAACGTAGTTGTAGTCCCTAAAAAGGGGAACAAACTTAGAATGTGAGTAGATTATAAGAATTTAAACAAGGCATTCCATAAAGACTCTTTTCCATTGACTAACATCGATCGCATGATCGATGCCACAGCCGGCCACGATATCCTTACCTTTATCGATGTCTACTCTGGGTACAATCAAATTCAGACAAAATCGGAGGACCAGAAAAAGACCTCGTTTATCACTAAGTTTGGAACATACTGCTACAATGTAATTCCTTTCGGGCTAAAGAATGCTGGAGCTACATACCAACGCTTAGTAACAGAATATTCGAGGAACATATAGGTAAATCAATGGAAGTTTACATTGACGATATATTAGTTAAGTCCCTGCGCGTAGAAGACCATTTAACTTATTTGAAGGAAACATTCAAAATCTTAAGGAAGTACAACATGGAGTTTAACCCAGAAAAATGTGCCTTCGGAGTCGACTCGGGAAAGTTCCTCGGCTTCATGGTATCTAATCGGGGATTCGAGATCAACCCCGATAAGATCAAGGCCATCAAAGATATCACAATCGTGGATAATGTTAAAGTCGTGCAAAGTTTAACAGGACAAATGGCCTCCTTGGGTCGATTCATTTTGAGGTCATCAGATCGAAGCCACAAGTTCTTTTCCTTGCTCAAGAAGAAAAATGATTTCGCATGGACCCCGAAATGCAACAATCACTCGAGGAATTGAAGTGCTACTTGTCGAGCCCACCCTTGCTTCATACTTTGAAGGTATATGAAAGCTTTACTTATATTTGGCTGTGTCTGAGATAGCGGTAAGTGGGGTACCAGTTCGGGAAGAGCAAGACACGCAATTCCCTGTCTTTTACGTAAGCCGAACTCTAGAATATGCGGAAACTAGATATCCACACTTAGAAAATTTGGCACTTGCATTAATAAGAGCATGTAGAAAGTTAAAACCATATTTCAACATCACACCATATGTGTGTTAACCACTTATCCTCTTCGATATATTTTGCATAAGCCCGAGCTATTGGGCCAATTGGCTAAATGGGCCGTCAAACTTGGTGGGTACGATATCGAATATCAATGCCAAACGACCATCAAGTCTCAAATCCTAGCTGACTTCGTGGACGATTTTACGCCGACCCTCATACCCGAAATAGAGAAATAAATTCTGCAAAAATTGGGTACATCGCTGGGGGTATGGACCCTTTTCACAGACGGTGCCTCAAATGTGAAAGGGTCTGGGCTTGGCAGTTTTTTGAAGCATATGATAGGTAGTACTATTATATAATTTATCAAAACTTATAGGTTGGCTAATAATGAGGCCGAGTGCGAGGCCATGATTGCAGGTCCCGAGCTAGCTAAAAGCTTGGGGGCAGAAATCATTAAAGCCAAGTGCGATTCTCTTTTGGTAGTGAACTTGCTAACTTGGGATCATCGATTGAAGAAGATGATATTGTCTCGGGGACTGTCATCCATTATCGAGGTCTGTGGTTGAAGAGGGTCATTCCGAGATAAACTCTACAAATTTGATTTGGGATTGGAGGAATAAGTATATCGAATATTTGAAAAATTGAAAACTCCCATTAGATCATAAAAAGTCAATGGCTCTACAAACAAGGGCTGCTAGGTTCACATTAGATGAAGATAGAACATTTTACAGGAGGACATTCGATGGACCATTGGCGGTATGTTTAGGGCCTGGGGTCACCGGTTGTGTTCTACGAGAAAACTACGAAGGTACTTGCAGGAATCACTCTGGCGCCGAGTCTTTGATTCACAAAATTATTAGAGCAGGGTATTACTGGGATAGCATGGAAAAAGACACTAAGGAGTTTGTTAAAAAGTGTGATAAATGTCAAAGGTTTGGACCAGTGATTCATCATCCCAGAGAGCAGCTTCACTTAGTCCTGTCCCCATGGCCTTTCATAAAATAGGGAATGGACATCGTCGTCCCTCTACCAACGACCCCAAGTAAAGCTAAATTCATTTTATTTATGACTGATTACTTTTCTAAATGAGTGGAAAGCACAGGCCTTCGAGAAGGTCAGAGAAAATGAAGTTATTGACTTCATCTGGGATCACATTGTATGTCGATTCGGGACACCTGCCGAAATCGTACGTGACAGCAGGAAATAATTCATCGACAACAAGGTAATGGAGTTCCTCGAAGCACACAAAATAAAGAGGATCTTATCAACACCTTACTACCCGAGTGGGAACGAATAGGCCGAGTCAAAAAACAAAACTATCATTCAAACAGGCTGGACGATGCAAAAGGAAAATGGAGAGAAGTCCTACCCGAGGTTCTTTAGGCATATCGAACGACATCGAAGTCTAGCACGGGGGCGACCCCGTTCTCATTAGTATACAGCTCCGAGGCCTTGATTCTGATCGAGGTCGGGGAACCTAGTGTTAGATTTTGACATGCATTGGATAAGTCAAATCACGAGGCTATGAATAATAGCCCGAGCTACTAGATGAAAAATGAGTAGCCGCACTTGTTCGGATGGCGGCCCAGAAACAAAGAATCAAGAGATACTATAATAGAATGACTAACCTTCGACACTTCGGAATCAGGGACTTATTTATACGGAAAGTCACTGTCAATACTCGAGATCCGAATGAAGGGAAACTAGGACTGAATTGGGAAGGATCGTACCGAGTCATCGGAGTTATCGGTAAAGGACCTTACAAACTTGGCACAATGGGAGGTGAACAATTGCCAAACAACCGGAACGTGTCAATACTCAAACAATAATATTGCTAAGGTATGACCTTCTCCTTTTTCCATGTATTTAAGACTAACTCATTGCAGATGCTTGATCGAAGATAACAAGGGCACCCTTATACACGAAGACCTTAAGTTTTAAAGCACGTGTTTCACTCTTTTTCCCTTAGATCGGGTTTTATCCCAAATGGGCTATTCCAGTGAGGTTTTCAATGAGGCAACAACTATGCGCTACCTAAGGAGAATTCAACAGTATCCAAGGCTTCTTTTCAATCAACCTCAAATACTGTGGAAGCATCTTCTAGGAGGTTATATTTTTAAGGAAAATACTTTACGCCAAAGAGGGCCTCAGTAGGAAAACTTTGTAATGGGCCAAATAGTCAGATGAACTGTGTCTATATAGATAGTCGATCCCCAATGGCAAAACATGTATGCATGTATCAATAATTCAAAGAAGCATTCTTTCTATATCAAAATACTTTGTATCTCACAGAAATTTGCTACAAATACGAACATCATACTTGTGATTCTGCGAGAAATAGTTCAAGGGCCAAAACACAAATACACCTCGAATACTCGGGGGCTGTCATCGACAGTCAACACATTCGAATATCTAAACTCAAATTTATAAGACCTCAAAGAGGCATATCTTGACGCAAAGTCCAAGGCCATCATACTCGGGGACTAGCCTTTCAGACAAGTTCGAAAGGTTATTGGCAAATAAGTCCAAAGAGACACACCCAAAGGCTACGACCATATTAAAGACTACGGGCGGGAAAAATAGTGTGGCTCGGAGACGACCAACTTCTGCCATAAGTTAAAATCCTTCAAATACTTTGAAAATCCGGTTAAATAAGGCTACCCTCGGCAAAGAAAATAAAAAGCGGCTTTGACAAAATCAGCCCTCTAATAATTTAAAGGCGTCGATAATATCAGCCTTCGAAAAAGCCTCAAGAGGTATTAAATTATCTTAACACAAATGGGTTAAGATAAAATTTGGTTCTGATCGATTGAACCCTTGAAAAACCCAACGGGTACAAAAAACACATACTAAGGCATAATTTTTTTTATTAAGTTTTTTAGCCGAAAAGAGGAAAAAATTATAGCCGTTTTAGAGGCCGAATTGGCCCAACTTAAAGAGCCTAAGGGCGGACCTAAAAGAGCCTAAGGGCCAATATAAAAGAGGCTAAGGGCTGATTTAGTAAGCCTAAAAGGTAGATACACTTAGAGTTCGAGACCTTGTTCTTACTTAACTCGGACCTAAGGGGGTCCCTTCGCCCCGAGCTTGCATCAAATTGACTTAAGCACAACTCGAGGATTCGTCAAAAAACCATAATAGGTACTCCATTGTATGTTCCAAGATAACCCATTTATTGTTAAAAAAACCTAAGGGTTTGTTCTACTCTGAGGCCGAGCCAGTGCTCGCTCGATCATTGAAGTTATAACATCAAAATTTCACAAAACGATGATGAAGCAGAATTCAAAACATATCGAATATGGAAAGAAAAATAATTTCTTATATTCATAAAAAGTATTTACAGTGCCCACAAGTGGACTTGCATAAAAACAAAAAACAAAAGAGCCTAATCTACTTTGGGAGCCATATCCTCGGGAGCCACATCTTTGAGAACAATATCGTCGGGAACCTCCTCCTCGGGGACTTCATCCTCTCCTCTTTTTCTATCGGAGCTACTATCGAAATCTTCATCATCGAAGAGTAAAGCGGCAGCCTCATCCTCCAAAGTTTTTGCCTTTTCAATATCAGCTGAGAGGTTAAAGCCACGAGCGTGCACCTCCTCGAGAGTTTCTCTCCGGGATCGTTGCCTGGCATGATCGAGAGCACATGACAATTTGACTTTAGCAGCGGTGGAGATTTCTTGTGCTCAAAAGTTAGAAGCCTCGGCATTAGCTAGATAAGAGGCCATAAGTACCTCTGCCACAGATTTGGCCTGCGCAAGCTCAGCGGCTGATTTAGCTTCAAGCTCCTCGATCTTTCGGATCCGGGCCAAGCTTTCCCCCTTTACATTTTGAAGCTGGCATTCGATTGATGTCAGCTAGTCTCGAAGTGTGTCTTTCTCTGAGGTGAGACGATCCATATGTTGCTTCCATCCCAGGGCCTCGGCTTCTTTTACCTTGAGCTCTTATCGAAGCTGCTCTACCATCTCGCCCTTCTGCAGGGCCTGCAAAGTTGAAATGTTAATCTTTAAATCAAATAAGTACATAACAGACGCACACAATCTATGTTGCCTTTTAAATGAGCTTAGTCTATTCTTGACAAGCCTTCACCAATTCAACTTGGAGGACCCTGACCTTCTCCTCTTTCTATACATAGAGGCGTTTAAGGTTGTCCCTCTCTTCCACCAGCTTCTTGAGTTTGGCTTCGCATGGGGAAAGATCGGCTCGAGATTTGGAAAATGCTTGTCGATGAAGTGCCACGGCCTTCACACAAAGAAAAGAGTCCAGACTTAAAAAAAAATGAGAATAAAACTCGAGCACAATTATAGACGTAGAGGCTTACTTGTTTGAGAAGCCGCTAAGCCTCATCCAAGATAAACGAAGCATCATGGTTGGGACCATCTTCGACCCCTTCAAGGCACTCCGATAAACATCACTCCCTTCGTGGGTTGTTCCCACATCGGGAGTCCTCATGGCTAGGGCATCTCAGAATTTCCCTTCGGAGAACACATGGCCGGGCGGCGATTCATCTATGTTGATTATCCCAAGTGATTCACTAGGGACATTATCATCTCTTTGGAGGGCCTCAGAACTAGGCCCCTTGGGCTCACCTGCCAAATGACCTCTAAGACAAGGTGCTCTTTTGCCGCCCGATGGCTCGGGGACTCAGCTCGAACTCCCCTTCGAGATTTCTTTAGTTCTAGAATGAACCGCATTATCCATCACCGGTTCGACTGATTTCAAAGCCTAAGTGCTTCCTCTTTTCCGAGCTACCAACTGGAAATCATCATCTTCTCCTTCCTCCTCGTCATCCTGAAGGTGTTGGACCACTTTTGTAGATAGGGCTGCAAGATTGGCCCTAGGCTTTCGGGCCTTACTTTTCTTGGGCTTCGGGGAACTTGTAGGAGAATCCCTTATCATTTTCTTCTCCTTAGTTGACTTTGGGATTTCTTCTTTACCGGACCGGGGCGGCCGTATAACAATGGTGTCTTCGAAGCCTGCGTAAGAGTAAAATTAGCATTTCACTGAGAAACACCAGTATATGAACAAGGGAACTCACCATGGTTTTTAGCTTCCCGCCGACCCTTGGCCAAATAATGCCAATTGCATTCTACGTATGAAAAGGTGGAGGCCAGTTGTCGGCCCAACCTTCGAGGTCCGAAATCGCACCAGGGAACAAGGGGGTAGCGGCATCATCAAAAAGGAGTTAAATCGATGTAAAATAGGCGAAACGGAATATTAATCATCATCAATAAATTTGTACTTACGTTTCATGTTCCATTCATCGGGGAATGGCATCCTCTCGGCAGGAATAAAATCGGAAGTCTTAATTTAGATAAACCGGCCCATCCACCCTCGGTCTTTGTCTTCATCGATACTAGAAAATAGCAAATTCGAGGATCGACACTGGAGCTTTATGAGGCCGCCTCGATAAAGGCGAGGGTTGTACACTCTAATCAGGTGCTCGAGGGTAAAAGACATCCCTCAATCAGGCCCGAGAAATACCTGATCAAATTAACGATGCGCTAAAAAGAAGGATGGATCTGGCCAAGAGTCACTTGGTATTGTTGGAAGAAATCAAGAATGACTGGATCGATAGGACCCTGTGCTGGATCTATGGAACCTTGTGCTGGATCTACTGGACCCAATATGAAAGGATGTATCGAAACATGGGTTCGCATCGGCTTGGAATCGATACGGGCTTATACATTTTGAAATTAGAAGATAGCTCGCATGGACCGAAAATACATTCCTCGATACGAGGTGGCACCATCGTTCTACTTCTAGCCGGCCGTGATGATGAGGAGGCTTTCTCTTTTCGAGGAATGATTTTAGATGTTTTGGCCATTACTGTTAAGGAATTCAAGAAAAGAGAGGAAATTGGTGTTGTAGCAAGAACAAGTTGAGGTAAGGATGAATTTAGGAAGGATAGAGAAGCTAGTGAGGTTTTGAGAAAGATTTGAGAAGTAAAGAGTGTAAAAATTGTGAGATTAACCTATTTATAGTGATCATTTTAACGGTTTGGGAAAGCTAATGGCCGACTATCAGTCGCCTTCAATTAATGTCCTTGGGAACTATGCAGACGCGATCTTTCAATCACTTCTGTCGCTGATATCACGAGATTGACGTCATGATCGAGGCATCAAGGATCGAGGATCAAATCGTTTCTTATTGTCTTACTCTAAGAAATGCGGGGACTATCTGTATACGGTCGAAATCAAGTATGCCCGATATTACGAGCTAGAAGAGTCGCTTCAAGCCCGAGTTCATAATGGGTCGAGTTCGAGACCGATAGACTAAGCCCGAGCCCGATGATAGAGTATAAGGCTCGAAGATCGAAGTACGCGGCGAAGAACCAAAGCCTAGTATGACCAACCCCGAGATGATGCCGTTACGGTTTGTTACAAAAAAGCAAGATTACTGCCATGTCCCCAAGATCATGGCATAAATTTCGGAATAGATTCGTACGAATCCGTACTATGCAGTTAGACAGTTGTCCCAGGAAGATTCTTTACTGTAAATAGAAATGTACCTTATTTCGGGTTCCCCTATTATATAAAGGGGACCCCAATCATTTGTAACCATCATCAACCATTAGCAAAGATTATACTCTCTCACTTTCTTGCTCATATTTCATTAGAATTGTCTCCTAATTTTATTGTCTTTACTTTACTGTTCCTACTGACCAACCTTGAGGCCATCGTAGCTCGAGATCAAGATTGGCTTGAACACTCGATTGATTTAACATACTTCTTTCAATTATACTTCAGATTTCTTGGTTATTAACTAGTATTGAACTAAATCACATATCTTTAAAACTACAAATAAGTTTAATTGTTACTTGTATTTTTTAGGTAAACAAAAATTTTTTTCGTAAGAATATTATTGTAAGTTTAAACTAAATTATTTTCAAATTTAAAAAGGGTCATATTTTTTTTATCAGACTAAAAAGGAAATATGTTCATATAAACCGGAATGGACGGAGTAATACATTTCCCATACAATCATTTCACGCGGGACTCACTTTTAGGTGCAAATTCCGTCGCATTCTGTGGGTGTCTCTTATGCTTACCCTAAAATATCAAACACCGTAAATCCAGAGACTAAATAGTCATATACTAACTATAGGTCTACGTCGAAAGGAAAAAACAATAGGTCAAGTTTATATCTTTTCTTTTTCCATTGCAATTTTTTAAGAGTAAAATGTTTTACATTAAAATAAGCAAAACATTCGATTAACAGAAATTAACATAATTATGAAACGCTAGCACTTAAAAGAGCAAATGGGTTATATTTTCTGAATGTATGATTTACTGTACAAATATTAATTCGAGATTATTTTGGAGATAAATATATACCAGCTTAATATTTGTCTAAGCATTCTTTTTTCTAATTTTCTCTTTGATATTAAAAATAAGACAAGTAGAGTATTAACTATTATAAACAAGCAACTAAATGATTCTACATTGTAAATTATTTACGTAAGGCTCATCCTCAAATATTTGTTGAGGTTTTAAGCTAAAATATGCTTAAAAGAGGATGAATGGGAAATGGAGAAAAAATAAAAAATTATAAGTTTTCCCCGTTGACAATCGGATATTGTCCCATATTGAGAGAGGAAATGGGTTTTGATGGGTCTATATACAATTACTTTTCTTGTAGCTCTTAAAGAGTTAAGAAGAAGGCAAGCCTCGCGCAGTCGTCATCGTCGCTCGGCTCGGCTCGGCTCTGCTTCGGGTTCGACTTCGGAGGAATGATTGATTGATTAATTTTTTGGAATAAATTTATTTGTTAATAGTAAACATTAGCGTAATCCATGTATGTAATGGAAGATTAATAATCAAAATCCGTTTCATTAACTGTACGTTTTTTGTAACGGAAAACATTTCCTCTGCTTTGCGTAAATGGCCATTTATGTTATGGACATTTTACGTGACTGACCTCTGAAGAGTTACAACTCTTCATTTGAACTCAACAGATTGGGGCTATAAATTGCAGTCCATTCTCTTAGATATTCCATACGAATTTTTGACTTCTCCTCCTTTCTTCTGTATTGTGTTACCTACTAATAAAATAACAGTAAGTTTGATTTGCTACTAATCTTTGTGTTCGCTGAAATATTGGGGTTTGAAATACCGCTACACCAGTGTGTAATTCATTCTATCCTGGGAGGAAATAATGTACAACCTTGGGTACCAGGAGACACTGTGAATTCAGTGGGCTCGAATTAAATTTTGTTTCTGTTTTTCATTTCTGTTTATATGGTATTTTGTGTTCTCCATAATTATTTTTTCAAATACAGGATACTAACAAGCTTAAGGAATTTAAATTATTTTCTGTATTTGTGTTATACTCACTTTTCTGGATATTAAAACCTTTGTGATTTTCTACTCTATTGGAGATTAAAATCTATGTGATATTAATGTTTGGCTGTGTCATTAGTTTTTAGAAATGATGAATGAAAACGGGAACCATACTGTTCCTATGGTAATTTCCAATGCATCGACAAGTCGAACAACACTGGCAGAAAAACAGGAAAATTTTTCGGGATTTATTTCAAGCAGTGGTAGCAGAAGATGTTCTTCTACTTGACTACTTTAAGTCTACAAAAATTCATTAAGGAAGATGTTCCTATTCTGCCCGATGAAACTCCAGATAATGACGCTTTCTCATGATTGAGGCATGAAAACATTCTGATTTTCTGTGCAAGAATTATATTCTTAGCGGACTAGAGGAAGATCTTTATAAAATCTATAGTAATGTGGAGACATCAAAAGAACTTGGATTGCGCTTGAAAGGAAATACAAAATTAAAGATATCGGGTTGAAGAAATTCGTTGCCGCTAAATTTTTGGAGTATAAAATGGTAGATAGCAAATCTATTATTACCCAAGACAAGAAATTGCAAGTGATTATTTACAATCTCTTTGCTGAAGGAATAAGTAGAATTAATACTGATGTTGAGAGTATTAATTTATTATGTTTACTAACAAAATTTTTGTACGATCCAGCCGGTCGTTTCATGAATTATAGCCCCGTTTCCCCCATTTCTGCTTTCTTATGTGTTCTTCAGCTGTATTTCATCGTATCTTATTGGTTGGTTTGGGTCCGGAGTGGTTTCAGTGTGGAATGAGGCACTTAGTCTCCTATTTAAAATCTTAAGTTGGAAACATCAATCGGATATTGACTTATAAGTAAACGATCTCGGAATTGGATTTTTATGGTTAGGTTAGCCCCCTTAGGTGATTTTGGACTTAGGAGCGCGTCCGAAATGTGATTTGGAGGTCCGTGGTAGAATTAGGTTTGAATTGGCGAAAGTTGGAAATTTGACAATTTTGGTCGGCAGTGGAAAATTTGATATTGGGGTCGGAATGGAATTCTTGAAGTTGGAGTAGGTTTGTGGAGTCATTTGTGACGTGTGTCCAAAATTTCAGGTCATTCAGAAGTGATTTGATAGGTTTTGGCGTCATTTGCGGAAATTGGAAGTTTAGAAGTTTTTAAGCTTGAGTCCGAGGGTAAATTTTTGTTTTGATGTTGTTTTGAGTGTTACAAAGGTTCGACTAAGTTTGTATGTTGATATATGACTTGTCGGTATGTTTGGTAGAGGTCCCGAGGGCCTTGGGTTGATTTTGGATGGTTGACAGAGCAAGGTTAGAATTTGAGGAATGCTGAAGATTGAACTCAGGTGTCATAGCCGAACCTGTAGAGTGTAGACCGCAGGTGCAAGCCCGTAAAAATGGATAAAGGGCCGTAGATGCGGCCAAGGCTGAGGTTGGCTGGGAGACACCGGTGTGATGTTGGGATCGCAGAAGCGGTTTCTGAGGGGATAAGTGGGAACCACACCTGTGATGGATTTTTCGCAGATGCGTCATTGCAGATGCGGCTATTGGACCGCAAATGCTGAAGTTCTGTGCAGAAAGTATAAATTGAGGACTTCGCAAATTTTGGGTCGTTCCTTACTATTTGTATCAGATTTTAGAGCTTTTGGGAGCAATTTGAAGAGGGATTCAAAGGGGTTTTCATTGAGGTAAGTAATTTGAGCCCTAAAACCCGTGTTTATAGTAATTTCCCGTTGTTTAATCACGCAATTAGTGGTGATTAAGGGTGAAAATGAGGGGCTAGGGCTTGGGATTTTGGAGAGTTTGATTAAGGATTTGAGGGGTCAAATGGAGTCGGATTTTTATATGTCTCGTATGTATGGACTCGTGAGTGAAAGGACTTTCTAGTTTTATAACTTTTGTGGGATTCAGAGATGTAGGACTGGGGCAGGGTTTGAGGGGATTTTAGGATTTATGCTAATTTAATAGTTTTTCTTGTGGAACTCATTCCATTAGCATATATTGATGGTGCCGTTCTAGTTGTGAATCGATTCAGAGCGCTTGTAGGTCGAGTCGAGGGGCAAGATCACCACGGAGTAGGGATTTGATCGGTTTGAGGTAAGTACGATTGTAAATCCAGTTCTGAGGGTATGATACCCCGGATTTCGTATCGTTTTACTATTTTGAGGTGGCGCATGCTAGGTGCGGGCGTGTAAGTGTGCACCATTGGGGATTGTGACTTGGTCCTTCCCGTAGAAACTATAAAGTTGCATATTTCATTGAAACTATATGATACTTATATGTTTTAGAAAGAGTTTCTGTAAATTCGGTTGAATGCCATATTTGGGCCTGTGACAGAGCTGTTTGGACCCTTAGGGGCCTTTTCTTACTATCCTCTTGTTGTTTTGGTTGAAGATCTATACCCAATCTTGTTACACTTATTGATTTTACAACTCAGCCTTTATTACTCTGTTTTGATGCATATAAAATGTTGTTTTGGGCTGAGTACCCAGATTTTTTTACTGAGAGCCCGAGTGGCTTGAGAGGTTTATGACTGAGTAAGCTGAGGGCCTGATTTCTAAGGATATTTATATGATGGCACTGCAACATGCAACCTATTTTTACTGATTCATGATTGAGTGAGGCCGAGGTCCTGATTGATTTATGATAAGTTAGTGTTTTACCAACTTATCTTGTCTTTAAACCTATACTTTTGCTGTGTTTGAGTGATAAAATCGAGTATTTGATGGCATTTACTACTATTTTATAGGTTGTATGTGATTTAGAGGTAATGGTGAAGAAACCAAGTAAAAACAAGTCAAAAAGGAGCTAAAATGGGCAATGAGAAACTGCCCAGTGGTTTACTCTTCGCGAACGCGAAGAAGCGGACAACTAGACCTTCACGAATGCGGGGTGCACAATGCGAACGCGATGCAGCAGGACATGAATCTTCGTGAACGCGAAGTATACCACGCGAACGCGATAAAGCAGAACATGAACCTTCGCGAACGCGATTAGTAAACGCGAACGCATTGACTGAAGAAGTAAGCCTTCGCGAACGCGAAGGCTTGAGCGCGAACGCGATGAAGAAACTGGGCGTGAAAATTGGGCAATTCCGAAATTTTACATTTTTGACCCCAAACCCTTTAATACCCAAATCCGCTCATTTGTAAAAGATTTTTTGTCTTATTTTCAGTTCCTAGAACTAGAGAAAACAAGTATTGAAGCCAGGGTTTTGCACACACACTTTGGTTTTGACGATTTCAAGCTTGTGGTTAAGACTTTCTTACCCATTTATGTTTATTTCTTCATTTCCTTGCTTCGTATTGTATATCTAAGTGTGTAGTAATTTATTAAACACTTGAATCTTGTTTATGGAAATATTCATATTTAAAGTATGGATTAAATACCTTGTTGTGCTTATGTATTGAATGCTTTTTATTTTTTTTATAAAGTGAGTTATTGTTATTTTAATTATTCTTGTTCTTTAATATTTCCAAAGGGATTAGCTAACCATAGGACTCGCCCATTAACTCCGAATTAATTTTGGAAAAGATAATTTGGGGTTGAGAAAAATTAATTAACAAGAACTTGAGGTTTTAACCCTCATTTTATAGATTCTACCTAGGGATAGGATTGAACTACTTGTAGCCATTCCGAGTGTGCTTAATCTCCTAATTATTTAGGGATAATTCAATCAGGAAGTCTTGTTAGTCTTTGGAAGAAGCTAATATAGAATTTTTATCCACGACTAATTAACATAAACTTGCTCATATTTGTAAAATCATGAAATACATTGGATCGTTACTTGAGTGTAATTCCCGATACAACCATACTTGTAGCCATTGATCATTTAGTTACTTTCTAGGTTAGTTTACATTTCCGCATTTAGATATAAAGCATTTTCAAACAAATTCTTAGTGTTGGGCATTGCGTGATAAGTGATAATTTTCTTACATTCCTAATCGCCCACACATTATTCTCTGTGGGATTCGACCCCGACTCATAGTTAGGTAAATTATATTGCATGCGACCGTGTCCGTCTACTTTTTAGTAGTGGATTTGGACATCATCAAAATTGGCGGCGTTGCTGGGGAACAATTTGGCGTAGTTTAGGTTGTTTGAGAAATAAGCGTAAGTGCTTTGGTCCAAACTTGTGAATATTTGTGTAATTATTTTTCTTACCTTGGTCTATTTTTCTTATTTATTTCTTGTTTATTTTCTTATTTTTTTAAAATGGCATCATATAATAAAAATTGGTCGGATGGTAGTTGTTCATACTTTGATGACCCTTGTCCTTATTGTGGAAGACCACACTCATAGCAAAATTGTTTAAATTCTCCCGGGGGTGGATTGTGCGCACAATCTTAAACCCATGAGTGGAGTATTTGTGATATGTGTGGTTTTCAAAATGGTCATTGGGATGATTGTGCTTATTTATCCTTCCCTTCCCCAAGCCCCCGCTATGATGATTCTACTTTTTGTGATGAAAATTATAGTGCTATGGAAGTGGAAGAAGTTGAGCATGACCGAAATGGAGAGTTCAAGCTCAAGTTGGAGTGCCTACTTGAAGGAGGAAACAAAGAACAAAGTGCCTTGGAGGAGCTTTTAGAGAATAGTCTCCAAAATGACTTGGCACTTGAGAGGTTGCACTCACAAATAGGAGAAATGCTTGAAACTTTAGAGGTCCAAAAGGCCTTGAAAGTTAATGAGAGCCAAGAATTTTCCTTAGATAAGGAAGCCAATAATCCTTCCTTGGCACTTGATATGCAAAACCAAGACGAACTCTCAAATGCTCAAGATGAGAAGATGATGCTCATGTTGCAAACCATTCTTGAAAATGAGGAGAAGCACAACTTTGCACTCGAGGACTTGAAACAAGGTTTGGCTCACAATGATGAACATATCCGCACTTTGGAGGATCAAATGCAAATATTGGTTGAGGCTCACTATGCCCACTAATTTGAGAGTGTGGAAGGAAGCCAAGAAGAGTCCAATTCCGAGGAAGAAAGTGAGCTTTACTTTGAGGATTCAAGAATTGAACATCCTCCAACCGACTCCATGAGTGTTAATGATGGCAAGAAAAATATGGGATTAGAGTCAACTGGTGTAAATGAAAATTTGGTTGAAATTGACTCTAATTCGGGGGAAAAGAGGATGTCAAAATCCGAGAAAAATTACAAATTGGAGGTTTGAAGTCATATTCCAAGCATTTTCAACAGTGAAATTGTGTGGTGATATGGGAATTGAACTACACGAGTCAATGAGGGATTGCAAGGAGGAAAGGCAACAACCATACATCTTACAATTTGAGGGAACAAGAAGGAAAAATGACATTCCTCACATGAAAGTCAAGAAGTGAAAAATGAAGAATTTAAGGCTTGGCTTGATCATCAACTTACCACCCCTATCGCTCGTGGACACAAGCTTGATTCCAAGTTGGGTACCCAGTTTATATCGTCCAAGTGGCGAGAAAAGTGGTAAGTTGAGTTGCGTCGTGCCACGATGTTAAATGCGGTGCTCGGTGGGAGGAAACCCATCATTTTTCAAATTTTTTTAGTCATTTTTGAAATTTTCTCTTTTATAATAGCTTAGAATATTATTTGTGACTAATTTGCCAAGTTTTAGATTTTTTGGAGTTGATTTGAGCAGGTCAGAGTGGTCCGGAGAGCCAAAACCAGTAGCTACCAGAACTGTTGAAGTGCAGGAAAAGTTATAAAACACGCGTTCGCGTAGGTTTAGAAAATTGTAAACCTTCGCGTTCGAGTGCTATCCACTCGCGTTCGTGGCCTTCAACAACTTTTACCCTTCGCGTACGTGTACGCACCTCGCGAATGCATTGGGTCGGGTAAGTGTAAATACAAATTAGCTATTGAAAACGAGAAAACTCACCCCTTTGCACAAAACAACAGTTCCCTCTACCCCTTAAGCCCGCAAAAACCAAATCATCTAAAATCTTCAAAATCTTGTGCTAATTTTCTGTCTCAAATCTCAAGGTATGTAAATTCTTCGCTCTCCTCTTAAATCTTTCTTCCCCTTCTTGGTGTGAATTGTGAAACAATAGAAGAACACTCATTGTTTGGTCCTTAGGGTTCAAAGTTTGAGCATGAATTTGCACATTTGTTTTTGAAATTGGTTGTTGCTTGGTTGGTGAGGATTGGTTGAGTGTGAGTATTTATTTTTCAAGAAATTTTTTTTTTGGGGAAATATGTTCTAAAAATTGTATTTAATTGAACAAAGAAAAGAGGGCACCCCAACTATTTGAAGAAATGCCTGAAAGAAAAAAATAATCTGAGCGAGGAAGATGACCTTCGCGAACGCGAAGGCATAATAGTAGGAGACAGAAAATTTGACCTTTGCGAACGCGATGGTATGCTCGCAAACACGAAGGTCTGAGTCTGGGCAAATTTTTTTTACTCTTCGCGAACATGGTGGGTTGCTCGTGAACGCAAAGAGCAATACTTGGCAGTCCCAAAAATGGCAAAAGAATAGTAGCTTCGCATAGCTCTGTCCGGGACCTTTTTCTCCCATTTATTCGGCTTAAATACTTCCTAATACATTGTTTTAAGTGTTTGCATGAGCTTTTAACATTGTTGGTCTTTTTTGTAGGTACTTTGGGCTTAGAATGGATCCGGAACATAATGCAATTGCACAAGAACATATCTTTAGACCTGGACAAGAGGAAGCCTTTGATCGTGAGTGGTTTCTATCTGCAGCATGTGAGCGGAGATACAATGAACTCTTGTCCAAGACCATCGTCAGGGAAAGAGGCATAAACTTGGAAAAAGTTGAAGCTAAAATGCCGGGATTCTACACGCGTTTGATAGAGAGCAAGTGGATTTTCTTTGTTGAGCAACCAAATAACGCCAACCACACAATAGTTCTGGAATTCTATGCAAACGCTTTGATGATAGACTTCCAAGGTGCCTTTGTTACTACTGTGCGGGGTGTGCAAGTCCACTTCAGTCCCAAGATAATAAATGGTGTTTATGGCCTCCCCAATGCTGACAACGAGGTCTATAGAGACAGAGCCAGAGCAGGAGGACACCAATGGCTAGTAGATAAGCTACATAATGGGGTCACTCCGAAGTGGCTGACAGTGCACAAGGGAGTGGATTCTCATGACTTCACGGTTGAGGCGAAGACATGGCTCTCTATTTTCTGTTCAAGAGTGTCACCCTCTACAAATGACACTGATGTTACACCATACAGGGCACTGATAATTGCTGCTATCATGGATAGACTACCTGTGAATGTGGGGGAACACATTGTTCGAGAAATTGAGGAAGCCACTCATGGGCGGTCCAAGAGCCCATTATTTCCATCCTTGATCACTAGACTTTGCTATGATGCTGGGGTGCTTAAATGCCCAACGATGTTGAGAAAAGTCCAGGAAAGCCGATGATCCATCCTTTGCTGAAAAGGGGACCCAGTGAAAAACAGAAAAAGAGGAGAATTGATGTTGCTTCCTCTTCATTTGGGAAGTTTTTTGATGCCACCACTGATCCCACCAGATCTTTTGCACCTTCATCAGGGTCCTTTGACCCCATGGGACCACTCTAGTCTGGTCCTCACACTATGCGCCACTTGTCCAGCCAGATATATGGAGTAGATGTGTATGTTAGGCAGCTTATAGATGGCCTTCCCACTGGCCCACCTGGGGCTAGTACATCTACTGGAGCTGCTGCCCCACCATCCATGGCGGATTTGGTTAAAGAGTAAAAAGAAATCATGAACAAGATGGAGTCCATTAACTCCAGGTTGGAGAACATAAGTCGCCGACAAGGAAAGATTGAAAAGAGGCAGAGAAAGTTCAAGGAGCATGAAAAGAAGAAAAGCAATCTGTTGTCCAAGATGATGCAAAAGCTAAGCACATTTTGTGGTTCACATGACTCGGAGGATGAGGATGATGATGCAGACTTGGAGCTAAAATTTCCCACCACCTCTAGTTCTGACTGATGCAGTATGCAGGGAGCACTTTCCACCATTTTATTTTATCATGTTTAGTTGCATTGGGGACATTGCAACATCTTTAGTTGGGGGTGGCTTCTTGTATAACTGTTGTTCTTGTATAGCTGTGGTTCTGGGATAATTGTGGATATACGACAGATTGATATTGTAGTTATTTTCATTTTGTTGTTAGTATATTTTCATATGATTTGTTATATTAGTATGTTTGTTAGCTTCTTAAATTTTTATTAGCTTCTTAAAATTTTGGTTTTATTAGCTTCTTAATTTTTTTATATAGTATGTTTTATGTTATTGACAATATCCTTAGTTTTCTTTATACCACGGTTCTTTTCCCAAGGATGCAACTTTTTTTTCAACCAGGTATTTATAGAAAAAATTTTGTCGACTTTTTCCGATGATAGATAGATAGACAACTTTCTTAAGAGAATTAGTCTTGTAGTTAGATATCGTTTATATTAATTTAGAAAAAATAAATGGTTTGAGTTGGGATTGTGCCCATTGACCAAGTTGTGGCTTGCTTGGTACCAACATGATTTAAACATCAGCATATGAAATTTTAGTTGTTGAAAAAGAAAAATAATTGAAATAAAGATGTCATGACTTTTAGACTCAAATTTTGGCTCTTTAATTCACTAAATAGCTTCCTATGCTATATGTAACCTCTTTGAGTCATTGGTTTCAATTGGATTTTGGATTTGTATTCCACTTGAGTGTTCATGTGCCATGTGTGGTGAGATTTATTGTGAGTTCTTTTTCATTACTTGTAGTCTAGAACTTGCCCGGAATGTGCTTCAAGGCAAAATTATAGACTAACTTGGTTTGAAAAATGATATTAGGCCTTCCTTGGACCGCCATTCTGCCATAAACTTCCTACCCTTGAATATTTTCCCTAGTCAACCCATTTTGAGCCTTTAACCTTGTTCTTTGACAACCATGTTACAGACTTTATTCCTTTGTTCTTTATTGATCTAGCTTTGGCACCTTACCTCCCTAAGTACTTGGAAAGTGTAAACATAGGCTAAAAGCCTAAGTTTGGGGGTGAATGTTGGAAAAGTTGTGACATGGAAGTTGTTTAAAAGGTGGAAGGTAGAAAAAAAATATGAAACCTTCCTTGATTTTGAAAAGGAAAAAAAATAGAACAAAATGATAAGAAATTGTGAATAAAGGGAAGACTAGGTGTGGAATGAAAAGTGAAGAAAGGATGGAAATTTTTTTGAAGGAAGTGGACTTTAATTGTAAATTTTGTAGTGCTTGGGGAGGTTTTGAGTCACTTTAACCAAAATTGTGCCATACCTTAATCAAAAGTCTAAACTACAACCCTTTAAGTCCTAATTGATTTTGAACCAAGTTGTCTACATTAGTGGAGGAATACATTAAGGGCAAGCCTGTCACAAACCAAAATTGTGCCATACCTTAATCAAAAGTCTAAACTACAACCCTTTAAGTCCTAATTGATTTTGAACCAAGTTGTCTACATTAGTGGAGGAATACATTAAGGGCAAGCCTGTCACAAACCTAGTTCACCAATTGTGAACACGTCATGACGGCACCTAGTCTTCACGACCAGGTAAGCCTAACACATTGCGGAAGTAATAACAATTGAGGAATTTATAATCAAAACTAAATAACATGAGTAATGTATACAGTTGCCGCCTGGAACATACACTTTAACACCAAATACTAAAATAACCTCCAAGACCCGGAAACCCACCGGCAACATAGGCTAAGAATAATACGTCACACTGCTCTAATCATCCAGGAACTCTATAACAAGAAAGAACAGAATAGCATCTAGCTAACTAAAGGGTAGAGTGAGAGGGAGACTCTCCGGTCTGCGGACGCGGCAGATATACCTCAAGTCTCCGAAATGCTCTCTGCAGCTACTGATAATGCGCCGCGTAGAGGTAACTGGATCTGCACATGAAAAACATGCGCATAATAGGCGTGAGTACACCACAGCAGTACTCAGTAAGGGTCAAGCCTAACCTCGGTTGGGTAGTGACGAGGAAAGGTTAGGGCCCTATTGAGACAGAAACAATAAAATAGCAAGATACTAACAATATCGAAGTCTGATGAAAACTAATGAACACAGCGGTGTGATAAGACAGTTCAATGAAATATAATACTGCAAGACAAAATAGAAACACAGAGTAAATATAACAAAATTACAAGAATACCGACGAGGGTCTCCCAGGATATCGTCCTGTAGCCCTTTACCTCAACTGTCCAATGAAACTCCCGGGATACCGTCCCGTAGTCCCAAAATAAAATACAGGGGGATCTCCCGGGAATCAAACCCGTAGTCCCAAAGTAAAAATGCAGGGGGATCTCCCGGGATACCGTCCCGTACTCCTAAAATAAAATGCAGGGGGATCTCCCAGGAATCAAACCCGTAGTCCCAAAGTAAACAAACAAGGGGGAACTCCCGGAATACCGCATCCGTAGTCCCAATGTAAATGCGCAACCAACACCAGAGAAATATTCAGAATTTAAGTACAACAATACAAGGCATCAAAGAATACAGGCCTAACATGCTCCACGTAATCACAGTTAAGACAATTTAAACAAATAGGCAGCTTGGATCAATTAAACATGCTCTTCTACGCTAGCACAGGCTATAAAAGCAAGTAAAGTAAGGCTAATATGACAGAGAATCCAAATCAAGTAAATAAGTAAAAATTCGGGTTTCAACAATTTGCTCAGGTACGCGCTCGTCACCTCACGTACAAGGCATTCAATTACCAATTATCACATCCTAAGGGACTAAGTCCCCCACATAAGGTTAGGCAAGCCACTTACCTCGAACTGGTGCGAAATCAACTAGGGAACGATGCCCTTGCCACGAGTATCCGACTCCAAGTGGGCCAAATCTATTCAAACCAATTACATATTGTAAATAATATTTCAAATAACTGATTCCACTAATAAAATTAAGGCTAGGGTGCAAAAATAGGTAAAATGACCAAAATGCCCCTCCAGCCAACGTCTCGGAATCGAATAATTTTTACGTTTTCAGAAACCTCGATCTCTCACGAGTCTAATCATATAAAAATCTCAGAAATCGGAGGTCAAATGCCCCCTTAAAACCAAATAGTTAGGTCTAAGAAGTTTTACCCCAAATTAACCAATTTTTGATCCTTAATTCAAATTTAAAAGGTGGATGTAACTACTAAATGATGGAATATAACTAGAAAGGATCATAGAAATGTTACCCAATAATCTCCTCTTCAAAATCCTCTCAGAATCGCCCTTGCCCGAGCTCAAAATTGATTTTCAAACTTATGAAATTAAACCCTCGATATTTCCTATTTCTGCCCAGGCATTTCCGCTTCTGCGGACAAGGGACCGATTCTGCGGTCCCGCTTAAGCGGCAAAATAACCGCTTCTGCGGTTTCTCATTAAAGGGGGAAATTCCGCTTGTGCGGACACATGACCGCTCCAGCGGTCCCGCTTCTGCGAAAAGATGACCGCTTCTGCGGTTTTGGAGGAAAAGGGGCCAACTCGCTTCTGCGGCGCAAAGGCCTGTTTCTGCGGCGCCCAAACCGCAGAAGTGAAAACAACAGAAGCCTGCTACAATTGTTCCTTCTAACTTCCAAAACTAACCCGTTGAGCATCCGAAATCATCCCGAGACCCCAACCAAAAACACCAATACCACCTAATACCTTATTCAAACTTGTACCTATCCTCAAAACACCTCAAACAACTCCCGAAAGCCGATTAAATCAAGGATTCAAGCCTAAGAACTTCAAATTCTAACTAAATACGCTTTCGATCGAAAACCTAACCAAACCTCGTCCGAATGACCTGAAATTTTGTACACATATCCCAAATGACATGACGGAGCTACAGCAACTTCCGAAATTCAAATCCAACCCTCGAATCAAAAACTCACTATCGGACCGAAAACTTCAACAATTCAAACTTCAGCATTTCGAGCCTAAATGAGCTATGGACCTCCAAATAACATTCCGAACACGCTCCCAACCCCGAAATCACCTAACGGAGCTAACGAAACCATCGAATTTCCATTTCGAGGTCGTCTTCACACTATTCCAAATACGGACCATTTTTCAACTCTTAAACTTTGATTTAGGGACTAAGTGTCCCAAAACACTCCGAATCCTAATACCGAACGTCCCGGCAAACCAAAATAGCATAAATGAACGTAGGGAAAGCAGTTAATGGGGAATCGGGGGGTAAATTCCAAAAATGACCGGCCGGGTCGTTACATCCTCCTACACTTAAACATTCGTTCGTCCTCGAACGAGCATAGAGAACATACCTGAAGTAGCAAAAAGATGAGGGTGCTGGCTGCGCATATCCCGCTCGGTCTCCCAAGTCGCCTCCTCGGCCGGCTGACCCCGCCGCTGGACCTTCACTGAAGCGATGTTCTTTGACCTCAACTTTCTGATCTGCCTATCCAAAATGGCCACTGGCTCCTCAACATACGATCGATCCTTGTCCAGCTGGACTGAACTGAAATCCAACACATGTGACGGGCCACCATGATATCTCTAGAGCATCGAAACATGAAATACCGGATGAACTCCGGCTAGGTTGGGAGGTAAGGCAAGCTCATAAGCAACCTCCCCAACTCACCTCAATATCTCAAAAGGCCCAATAAATCTCGAACTCAGCTTCCCTTTCTTTCCAAACCTCATAATGCCCTTCATAGGCGAGACCCGAAGCAAAACCCGCTCACCAACCATATATGCCACATCACGAACCTTTTTGTCCGCATAACTCTTCTGTCTGGACTGGGCTGCACGGAGTCTGTCCTGAATCACTTTAACCTTCTCCATCGCATCCTGAACCATTTCTGTACCCAATAACCTGGCCTCACCCGGCTTGAACCAACCCATTGGAGATCTATATCTCCTACCATATAAGGCCTCATACGGCTCCATCTAAATGCTGGACTAATAGCTGTTGTTATAAGAAAACTCCGTCACTGGCAGGAAATGGTCCCATGACCCTCCAAACTCAATCACGCACGCACGGAGCATATCCTCCAAAATCTGAATAGTGCGCTCGGACTGTCCATCCGTCTGGGGGTGGAATGCCGTGCTCAACTCCACTCGAGTGCCTAACTCCTGCTGCACTGCTCTCCAGAACCGCGAGGTAAACTGAGTGCCTCTGTCTGAG